>KK115527.1:841314-879824 GCA_000611955.2 Stegodyphus mimosarum
TCTATTCAATCAGTGTGCCCGCTCTGGGCACACCCACAGAATTAAAACGGCAAATGCTATGTTTACAAAATTTTAGCTGTGTACTCATGTGGGCCTGCTTAGACTGCCTACCAATTTTTTTATTGAAATTCCAACTTTAAAAGGTAGTGTGCCGCAAAGGGTTAATGCTGGTGATGGCATTCTTTTGCACGACTTGGACCATAATCCTATAATTAGCAATAATGTGAAAATTAATATATTATTATTTACATAATTTTTGCATCTGAAAACTTCTGAATTACTTATATGAAAGTGTTTTTGTCAAACCAAATTTAGGACCAGATTTCTTACAGAATTCTTAATTTCCAAAATATTAATTATTCTTAGTACACGTAACACAACATAAACAATACAGTACCTACCTATCTTGAAAGTTTTAAATAAGAACTTGTGTTAATTTAATAGGGGTCGATTTTTAGACCTTGTCGACCCCCAAAATCAGTTTTATGTCGACCGACCACTTTGGGAATCCCGGGTCTAAACCATGCTGAATGTAAACCTCTTCAACATGGTTTAGATGATAAAAACTTCTATATCTTTTCTGCGATTTGTCAGCACCAAAAAAATACATAATCAACTCAATTGTGCAGTGCTAAATAACAATACAGCTAACACTAACTTCAGAATACAAGAGGATTTGTGAGCACCAGGTTTCATGTCTTATTATTACTTCATTTTTAAGTTTCTGTTATATTATTAAATAAACAAACTGATTACATTTACAAGGAAATCTATCCAACTTCTCAACAACAATTATCACAAAACTTTCTGGGGTTATCAAACAAGTGAAGAAAGCAATAAATACAAAGTATGGCATTTCACAGTCATTCACAAACCCCCACAATGGGTTGTATAAAAATGGCACATGTCCTTGCTTTACTTGGAGCCAAACTGGCAAACAATATATATATGAATATAAGGATGATGCACATCCCTGCTTTACCTTAAAAGAACAAATAATTAGGATAGGCTGCAGTACAAAACAATAAAAACAATAATACATAAAACTCATTTGGGTACTTTCTGATTATCCAAATTCCCACGAAAAGTCACCAACTTGAAAACTGCCTGAAAAGCGTTTGGTTGGTTATTTTTATGGCTCATATGCACTATTTGGTTCTTAAATAATAAAAAAGCATTTTATATCAAAGCAGAATTTTTTGTCAAAAAAAAACAACTTACATGTCATATTTACATTTTTACAACTGGTAAACACTGTTAATCAAAATGCAGCATGTAAATCAGGATGTACTCAATCATGGGATATGTGCTCACATTGGCTATATATTATCACATCCTAAAAAATAAGCCAAAAACATGAATATTGCACCAAATGTTGAAACTTTAGGTGAAGATTATCAGAAAGTACTATTCACTGTAATATAAAAAAAGGATAAAAACAATTTTTAAAAAAAGGATAAAAAAGCAATTTTTAAAAATCTGTATCATAGTGAATTTACAATATAACTTATATAACTGACAGAAAAATTACCCTAATTATAGACTCTTTTAAAGAAACTTTCCTAAGTAAATTTTAATTCCAACCAGACAACATTTTAATCTGAAATCATAAACATATGATGATGTTTATGGCACCACTAATCTCTAGCATTACGTAACCTGTTATGAAAATATTATTCCTGACCTGAGAGAGGAAGCAGGAACTGGATTTTGTGAATTTTGCTACAGGATAAAATCATGTTCAACATTAGGATTTAGGTCCTAAAATTAGAAGTGGTGGAGCTCTATGAAAAGCTATCAGAAAAGATAAATAAAAATAAAGAAAATAACTTATAAATTATTAATAACTAAAATAAAGTAGTTGAAATCAAAATTTGATTAATTGTAAGGAGATACATAAAAATTCAATACAAGTTTTACAATGAATTTAAACCCTGAATATAGTGTATACTGTACTATTTTAAAGAATGATTATAAAAAATCCATTTTTTCCCCCTAGCACACCCTAAAAAAAGGTAGAATGGTTAAAGCATCAATAATGACAATTACAGAAAACTAAAAACACTACAAAAGTATGGAAGGAAATTTGAAGAGTGGAGGTATATAAACAGAGATAAGAGCCTGACACTTTTGAACCATAATAATAATTCTAGCTGTCAAGTAGAATGCGACAAGCGAAAAAAAAATTTCCTACAAATCCAAGGCCCAATTTTATGCTGAAAACAAATATTAGGTTCTGTACAAATGTCTATTTTCATCCTCCATATTCGATTACATGATTGTGAAAAATATATGCTGTTTTCTGTGCAAAGACACTAGTAATGGATGTGTGAGAGTTTATATCAATATTTATTGGATTAAGCCCATCGTAACTTGGAGAAGTGCATTTAAGAACATACACAAAGCTCCTTACATGTTCTCTTGTCAATCTCAAATTAACAGAAACCCCAGGTACTGAATCAGTGGGTAAGGTGGCACAAACAGGATAATCACTGTATGTATTTTCGGAATAAAAAAAATCCTTTCTAAAAAATTCACAAATTTATTGCACTTCCTGGAGAAGAAGGTTTGTTATGTGGATGGGGTCTTTTCTTTCCTTAAATGTCTCAACTTCCAGCCAATGGCTTGTTTCCCAGGGAAGGACAGGCATGCGTTAAGAAGTCAGAAACAATTTTTAAGACTTTCTTATTAATAAAATAAAATTTAAAGTGATCGAAAGAATTTTCTGCTGGAATTGAGGGTTAGTTTCATAAAAAAGGAAGTACCTAAGGCAGTCTTATTCAGAGCTCCAGTTGTCCAGTTAAAATTACAATTTATCTTATTAAAAAAAAGGGGGGAAGTACTGGAGCTGTCTCTGGTGTAATTAAAGCTCTTTTCAACATTTTTTCCCACACTCACAGATTACAAAGAGACCATCAATGCAATAGCTAAGTGAAAAGCCACTATGTGATGCATATTTATCAAGGATTACAAAAGAAATGTCATTTCTCCTGTCCGTAAGTCTTGGCTTACCTCCAGTTAGGATGCAAAAATTAAGACTGCCAGATTTAGCACTTATTATGTTAATTTTCCCTTACATGGATGAAGAGACATTTGGCAAGCATAGGTGTAATTAAAAAATTTGCATACTAAAACCTCTTTAGTCACTCTACACAATAAATTAAGAATTCCCACACCGCTAAATTTTAATGAAACACCTAACAATTATTTTGAATAAATTTAATAGCTATTATTTAAGAACACAGAGCAAATGAGAAGGAACAATATAGAAATTTTATACCATACAGCAAGCTGAAGGTAGGGTGCAATATACACCTTTGCACTCAATAAAATATATAAAATGTTAATTCAAATTTGGTAATAAACATGTAATAAAATACACTTAAAAGTCCATAACAGAACCAAAAGAACAAGTATTACAATCTTGAAAGAAGATTCATAATTTAAAGTTTAGTTTCATTACAGCAAAACACACCACAGCTATCTGACTAAGGGGAGAGATGCCACCAGGGAACACTTCTACGAAAAAACTGGCTCATATCCACATTACATATGGAAAAACATACAAATACTCATGCACTTGGCTTGTTTTCCTAGAATAGAACCCTAGTCAAACTACCAGTGTTCACTGACTTTACTGCTCGGCCACTAGTTGGCTCCAAAACTATGAAACAGTCTTTTTTATACAACTTCACAATCTATGGTTTAATAAGGCAATTACAGAGTGGAAATCAAATATTTTCCCCTACATTAATTTTGGTACTTAACAAGATTTACCACTTCTTTCTTTTTCTTCTTCCTACTTTTTAATTCTTCTAATACATTGCTGTTAAGTTCCCATAAATAAAACTATCATAAAAATAAGACTAACAGACTATGCAATGCTGGTGTTAAAAGACAGTGAAAAGACCTCTTTTTGGATTAACATTAGGACAAACATTTTTCAAAATAATCACTAGGCAATAATCACCAAAAGTTTAAAAAAAAGTGTGATATGTGTTTGAGTGAAACAACGTACATTTATTACATGGCATAATTATGAAAGTCTCGCATTCTGAACTACTTAAAAATGATGCACTCCTTTCTTTCATTTTCCATTAAGAACAAAGAAAAATTAAAACTGACAGAAATAAAAATGATACATCAGGCATGAAAGTGCAAGTTGGCAAAAAAAGCTGAACAACGCGCGGACACAAAATTACACAAAAACTAAATGTGCACGCGCGAGCTAAAAAAATACATTTTAATAAAATAAAAACCTTTTAATATAAAAAGTATTAAGCATATGCATATAATTAAACTAAAACAATACTTGTACTTACTATTTTGCTATTAATTTTACCTTCCACTTGTAAAAAAAAAAAAAAAAGTAAATCACCAAGAGATTGTAATGAATTAACCTTCTTTAAGATGCTTTTTATGTAACTTAATATAACAGTTGATACATGAACACTGTACACAACATTACAACACACTAATATACATATTTATGCTATATATTACTGCCTATTTTCAGGTAATGACAAGTTTTAGAGATAATATATATATATATATAATATATACATATACACCCCCCCCCACCCACATGCACACACACTTGCCGGTCGCGATTCTCAATGGTTCTGCATCGAGCTCAGAAACAGCCCGGGTGACGTTAAAAAAAGCGGAATTCCGCGAAAACACGGAAAACTTTCATGCCTGATAAATAGTGATGCACAATTAATTCGCAATAGCTGTAGTAATTTTTTATGTGCAAATTTTAAAATGTTTTAAATAATACTTGAACGGAGGGGTATTTAGAAAATTTTATTTAGTAAATTTGAAAATTGCTATATAGACAAACTCATACCCGGTGTGAAAATTAGTTTCAGTAATTTACTGATGAGTTTTCCAAGAATGAACATTATTGATGCTCAGCGTTTTATATGTATATATCATAGTTCATTTTTATTTTATTAAAACACATGCAGAATTATATTCATTTAGTCACCAAATTTATTGAATTTCTTTTTATAAAATTCATTTCTGTAAACAAGATGCTCTACCAGTAGCTGAGTAGTTAAGACCATTAAATACTGTTTGCTTGAGCAGGGTCAAACCCAGATGAATGGTATGGCTGCAAAATTAGTTTTTGTGTTCCCCCCCCCCAATGCTAAAGTGAATATAAGACAATTTCCCATAGGAAGACATCTTCAAAAACATTCCTCCCCTTGTGTAAATAGCTGTTCTGTAATTTGCTGTATTCAGATAACCTAACCTGAAAACACATCACTCATATGCATAAAGTGATCAGATAGCAGTTACACTGTTGTAAATTGTTTAGCTAGCTATCTTAAACAAAAGGTTTAAGACATTGGTTTCTCAGTTTCTCAATATTTCCTCTTCTAGATTCCGTAATTCATCATTCTGAACTATTTTAATTCACTATCCAAGTTAAAAAAATTCGTTTCCATTGTGCTGAATCAGATATGTTACTTCCCACACTTCTAGATCTTCCCAATCCAGCCACTTAAAAATCTTCACAAAATGATTATCTACTGAAGTCACACCTGGTTGCAAAATAATCAAAAATGTTTCTGAAATTTAGTTGACCTGCAAAACACTTGATGAAAATTCGCTAATTACCAACTGCATAACCCTTGAAAATCTGAATAAAATGGGAACATAGGAACCCAAAAGAATTATTCAAAAAGTATCTCAGATCATGAATGGTGACTCGATTTACAAACATTCAAGTCAGCATTTTCAAAGGTGCTTTGTGATGACCCGATACAGAATTCAGACTGACTTTTAAAAAAATTTTATTTTAATATTCACAGTTGCTTAATTCTCGCTAACAAAGCTCGGCAGTAAATTATTTACAAGATAAAAGATAACATCAAAACATTTTGCAGAATACAAATCACAAAATTAGATCATAATAATAAGGCTTATAAACATACTGTTGATTGCATTATTGGAATCTCAAACTTCACAATTTTAAACATATGAAAATAATATTAAATTTAAGATTCCATTTTAAATTTCTTGTCGTCCTCAGCCTCAAAGCAAATTGTTACCATCCTCAGCTTTAAAACAAAGAATAATCAAACATTTTGATATTTTCTAGTGTCTTCAAATACTGAGTTAATATTTTTGTGCATTAAGAGTCCATATAAACTTTGTGAATAAACCCACCAGACGAACAATAACTAGCCAAATGTTCTGAACCTTTTTTTACAACTCCAAGCAGTATCATCCCAAACATAAATAGTACAGTGAATAAAAAAAAAAAAAAAAAAAAACTTCAATTTGTGTACAGCTTGTGACTATGATTTCGAGTTTTAAAATTAAATATCTTTGAATTTTTGTCATACGGAAGTCACACTTCTAATATTTAATTTTTTACTAGTAAGCCCCGAGTCTACAATGAAACAAATTGTTATTAATAAATAACAAGCACAGTGGAAAGTCTGAAACCCAGAAATCCAATATCCAGAACGATCTAAAAATTGGACCTTCGAATCACTAGCATCCTTTATTTTTTTTCTTTAATTTATATGAAATTTTTTTTGTTTTAAGTTTGTGCACTTGATATTTTTTCATTAATAAAACAGTGAAGAATCTGAATTCTTAATTTTATTTCGGCACTAAGTAAAATACCTCGAAACTGAAGAAACAATTTATTAGCATAATCTGTATGATCAGTAATTTGGCTCTGTAGCCACTTTTCTGCTTGGCATACATCTCAAACCAAAATATTCTACATCGGAACATCAACATCATTGATTTTACACCTAGTGAATAATTCATATCCCTAATGCCAATCTGGCAAATCATCATTTATTATTTTTTGCTTCCATCTACCATGTGACTATAAACAAAAGGCAGCCTGAGAAATGAATCATACAGTGATGTCTAACACTTTTTTTTTTCCTTTTATAAGTAATGGAACACCTAACAGCATGATAACCTTTTATGTTGACTACATGTTTACAATGATTAAAGACTTCAAGTAACTCTGCTGTGAAGTGCTGAAGAGGAGAAATTAAACAGAAACTTCTTTCATGAGCAAAGAATGTGAATGCCACTCATAGGCAAAAAGGTTACATTTAATGCTGTTTGAATTGAGAATAACTGATTTGTTATTCAGATAAACCTAGGGCTAATATCAGAGCTGGTGCAGCTGTAAAATGTTTAGAATTTACAGAAACACCAAGCAACAAAATCTTTAAATTTTAGTGAAGGCATTGGGACATAAAATTTGGGGGGAGGCAAAATTTTAAAATTTTGGAAGGCACTTGGCAGCAGAATTTTGGAACTGAAGAGACTGCAAGCTTTAGGTATATGTGGGAATTTAGTTATTCAGGATTCAGATAAGCCTTAAGCAGGTACAGAAAATAGGCCAAAGTATGATTTAAAAAAAAAAAAAACACTAAGTAATATTCAGATTTACCTTCATCAGTGTGTGATAGAAGAAAAACAAAATTTAGCAGAATAAAATGCCTTTAGCCGCCAATCTCAAGATACATCGCCAACAGTGTATAGCAAATACGAGCTAAGCTTTATGACGATAGTGGCAAATTTGAAGATTTTCAGTTATAACAAAGAAAACAGAAAATTTTCCAAGCAAGGAATTTGTGAAGAAATGTGAAGTAATAAATGAAGATGATACAACAGAAGTTTTCCATTGCAATGACAATGCTCTAATTATCAATCAACAAGCGGACGGCAAAATCTTTAGTTTGGTTCTAAATCCAGAATATATCACTACAGATAAAGAAGGAGGGAGGCTACTGAGAATGAAAAAATTTCAACTGATAATGTAGTGGAAATTCTCACCACAGCAATTACACAACATGAACAATGGAACTTTGTAACTGAACAAGAAATTATGTCTGTCTACAGAATCAGTGAGAAGTATTAGCAGAAAAACAAGAGTAAATTAAACAACTTACATTGAAAGAAATGTTTAAAGCAAACAAATAAATACTGAGCCTTTTTTTTTAATGCTGATTCCTTTAAGGTCTTAAATGCTTTCTTATTTCATAAATCAACACTTCATGCTTACAATTTTCCTGCATGTCATTTTACTAGATTTTAAAACTGATGATCTAATTATCTGGAACAGCCAAGGTCCTGATGAGCCTGGATCTCAGACTTTGTACTGCAGTAACTAAAGTAAGCAACACATGCTTTAAAACTCATTCTTGCATCTTAAAACTAAAATCAAAATAATAGAGCACAATAGAAAGGCTTATAACAACTTATTGGCTGTATTATTGGAATCACAAAAATTCACAATTTTAAATGTATAAAAATAACATTTTACCCATTTAAAGTTTTGAAATTTAGGATTCCACTTCAAATTGCTTCAAAACAAATTGCTCCCATCTTCAGGCTCAAAACAAAGAATAATTAAACATTTTGATATTTTACAGCATTTTTAAATATTGAGTTAGTATTGATATTGTAATTTTTATAATTTCTTTTCAAATAAAAAAATGCTAAAATATGAATAATTGCATCCTTTTTGAGGGTTTGGAATCAACTGTATTATCCCCCTCCTCCTCCTTAATCCAGTTACACTGCAATTTTATTGAAAAACTGAGCAAGAGTTTTCGATAAAACATTGAAATTATAGGAACATGCAATACACATAACACTGCAAATTCATTACTCATTTAAAGTACATTATGTTAAAAACATTAACTACCAAATTAAAGTGTAGAGCAAATTGAATTATACAGAACTAATTATAATTTGGTATTACAGTGCTGTTTTGGAGATCACACACAACTTTAGAATTTCATCAGAAAATTTATAATCATCCATATGTTCTCCACTGGCAACAAAAAAACTCCAGATCTATCATTTTCTTTTGGATTACCCACCAAATATAAGCGGCTCATTCTCTACGACGCAGTAATGAGTAGCTTCACCTACATATATACATATTTAAGGAAAACTTAAGAGATTAAGATTGGAAGTAATTCATACATGAATTAAATTATATTACCTGTAAATTACTTAAAGCCCATTCACACTCGATTTTCAACTCAGTGAAGCTAACTAAACATGGAATTCAGATCTAATCCGCTGAGGTCATGACAAACATCAGCTCCTGATAGTCAATATATGAGATGAATATCGAGTTCTTTTTCTTTACACGTTCCTTCAGATAGTTTTTGGCCATGAATTCTGAGCTGCACCTTCTCCTATATTATATAACATTTAATTAGTACAGAATAAAATTGTAAATCTTTAAAATTAAAACATAATCATTAAAAAATATAAGCTTGTTTGATTATTAGCATTTTTATTCTTTAAAATTAACTTATGATCTTCTGCTTTTTATAAAATTTCATATGTCTAATTTCGTTCAGGAAGATGGACATTAAATCCATTGCTGAGAAATTAAAAAGGGAAAGGGGTTACAGTAATTCATTTTTGGTAATTCTTTGTTATAGTGGTCTCCGAGATTTAACCGTGAATAAACTGAGAGAGCTTGCCAAACTCTAGCTGCAAGTTCTTATCCCTTGCCACGTGATCATATATTAGCACCATGTTGCATTTTTGCTCTTGCCACATGTTCTTATATTATTTACTTTTGATGAGGTTTTTGAATTTGCCACGTTTATTAAAAAATACATTCACTGCTTTTAGTGCAAATCTTAAATTGCCCAATATGGTTAGGGGCCATTATAACAATGAAGCATCAATTTTTTTTATACACACTTTGAGTTTAATTACTTCATTTTCCAAAGCAAGTTTTTATATATACATTTTTTAATTTGCATTGAATTTTAGTTGTTCAGTTAGTGATATCAGTTGCTCAGCACTTACGGTTTTCTTCCCAATTTATACATGTATGCACAAGATAAAATTCCTTAATTTTCAATAGCTCCTCAGGATTTTTATTTAATGTATTTTCCTTTTCTATCCTAAAATAATAACATGCTGATAATAAATCTTACTGAACATTACTTTCAAATTTAATTAATCATGTTTACATAATGTTCATGATGTATGTAGATGCATAATACACAGAATCTTTCAGCCAATATTAATACAAAAATCTGCAAACTAAAATATTGATTAGGCAACAGGAATAAAAGTAAATCCATAGCTGTACTGTTCTTAATCAACCTTCATATTATAATTTACACATTCTTCTTTTGCTGTGCTCTAACAAATAATCCTATACTTGTCTTTCTTACTTCAACTATAGTACTGAAATGCAAAATAATATATAATTGTTAAAAACACCAGTTTGCACCGTAGAGCCCTGCATTATATTTAAAGAAATTAAATAATGAAGAATCTGCATGAACATATGCATGTTTCTCACACTGTGAAAAAACAACAGTATCTAGACATCACATTTTCAATAACTTAGTCCTCCATTTGAATATGGACATCTGAAAGCCCAAATTTGGAATTTGTTTTATTATCTATTTCATATTTTGTCAAACATTAAAGAATTTTTTTATGAACAAACTCAACAATTTCAATGCAAGCAATGGCAACACTGTACAGAAAAATAAAAACATTTTTATCTCCAGCACGCGAGACTGCGCATCAGAAATTCTAAAGAAATGCTCTTTTAAATATTTAGTGATACTGCTGTTAAATTGAATTTTATGGTGTAAAGTGCAAAGAACATGATATTTAATATGTAAAGGTAACAAACAAAACATTAAAAAATACTCTTCTGGGCATAACACAATTCTGAAAGCTTTCAGATTTTTATTTATTTTAGTTCCATAATACTGTACAAAGGAAAAATAAAAGAATATATTTTTTAATGTTGGAAATGAAAGCATTTAGAAATGTGATGAAATGCTGAACCTTACTGGAAGGACTTAGTTGAGTTTATAAGTTCAGGATGAGAGGGACTCCATAATTATACAAATGTCTTAATTTACATTAGGAAGAAGTTCAGGTAATGTAGGAGTGCACAGCATACCTCTAATTTACAAATTCTCAATTTCATAGATATATTCAACAATCTGTACAAGTTCTTAAAGCATGATACCACCAAATCAAGATATAACATGGAGTCCCAGATGAGATTCTTCTATTTAATTCAGTAGTTATCCTCAAATTTGTACATGTAACATAAAATTTTACACTAAGAAACATCAATATGTTAGGCACATGTTAGGAAAAAAGAAATACGTAAATCCTCTGCGGCCAAATATTATTGGTCAGAAAATTACATTTTCCACTTTTCTACGGTCAAAATTCTTTTTTAACAAATCTGCTGGCGAATTAAGATTTTCTAGAGGCATTTCACTTGCATAAAAATCTTTCAGTTCTAGTTAACAATCCGAATTCCAATCCATCTTTATCCTCAGCTTTTAGCAAAATTATTTCACAGTTGTTTCCATTTTTCATCACATGGCTGTAGCTTGACTTCCTACCTCTCATTCTTATTGCCCGTCAGACGCCTCTTCTGACATCTGCAATTCTACAGCTGAAGAAGTTGAATTTATGAATATTACGCTGATTCTTGTTGCTGAAACTCCTCAAAATATAATATGCAATTTTTAAGCAATTTCAGTTTATTATATTAACATGAGCATTACTGATTTTGTTTAAACTGATAAGACATTATGAATTTTAATTAACTGAAATTTGTCATTAAAGTCACTAATTTTCAATGCAAATTTAGAAATTGTTAAAGCAATAATGATTAAGAAATATTTATTACTTAAGTTTGAACATACGGAAAAATGGACAAAAATATATTAGCAAGAAGGAATGCAATAAACAGCTCAAACATTCATTCTAAATATCATTTATAAAATTATCAAACTGTAATGAAAAATTCTCTTACAGAATTAAATTACAAAATGCAGGGAACTAACATTATAAATTCAAATGTTCACACAAAATATTTATGGAAAGTATCCGACACACTTAATGAATAAAAACCTTAAGTACTGGTCACATGGTTTCTTAGTGAAAGTACTATGTGAGTAAATCATAAATGAGTACCATTTTCTGATATGAAAAATAATTTTCTTAAGATTTAAATTTATAATGCAATCTTGCACTTTATGGATGAATCATATACATTTCAAAAGGATCATAAATAGCCATTGAAATTATCAACAAAAGAGTATAAAATGAAAACAAAGAATGAACATTTTACTATGTGAATTGTAGCATATAGATTAAAAACCTAAACACAGTCAGTTTTCATTTTCTTCACCTTCAACTACTAAATCACCTGCAGTTTTTTTTTTTTTTAATGTGCTTTTCCATCATTCTTATTTTAAACTATCAAAAGCAATTTCCATTAATTTTCTGACCTTAAGAATTGCTTTGTTTTTTTATTTTTTTCCCTCCAGATAAATGAAATGTCTTGCAATAGCCACAGAATCTACAGTACATTTTTATTATGCATTATCCCAATTTTAACATTCTGTAGGACTGGCATAATTTTGGCATATGTGACAACTGCAAACTCTCACATGCATGTACCACATGTTTGTTTGATTGCATGTGGATTCGTACTTTATATTTAATCATGATTTCAGTGTTTTGCATCTACTGGCTATAAAAATATAAATATTGGCCATAGACTTTTTTCTTCTCATAATTTTTTAACAATACATTTCTTTATTATTATTTAACAATAATTGTGACTTTTGAACAAGACTCAAAAGGCATAAAGATAGCCAGAGGTTTTAATCAATGAGTTGATGTTTTGTGGAGTGGTGGACAAAGAAAAGTAAAGCCAGTTGGTGCCCACAGCAGTAAAACGTTTGGGGCCTAAGAAAGCATTTGTGCACCTGTAAGCTTTTAAAGCAATTAGTGCTGAAGTGCAATAAACAATTAAATACATATAATTTCGTATTATTATTTTAATAAAATTATGACTGAATTATTTCTAAATACTTTTATCATTTCCTCTTCATATCAAGACTAAAATATATTAAAATCATATCAAGAAACTAAATATTGTACAGGAAAGAAAACAAACACATCAATCTGCTAAAACATTTTACAGAATATTTTTAAATTTAAATAATTAATTAGTAAATTAAATGACAAGTAGCAGGTTTAATAATTTTTCCCCTTGAGTTTTTTACGAATTCATCAATTATTTTCGAAGTACACATATTATTTAACACTTCTTGTTCTATATATATTATAGCCATACAGTTTAATCTTCCTACCAACATCGTATTTCTTACATTGTTTTTGTCCTTTTTAAGGCAATGAAAGATCTCTCTCTCTCTCTCTCCAGATGTAATGGAAACTATACTAAAAAAAAGTATAAGTTGAGAGCATTTCTCTCGGAGCATGCTAGTTCATCAGAAATAAATGTACCTTCACTTTCTAAAACACTTTCCAAAAGCAATAAAAACTTCCCTTTCACTACGAAAATGCATAACATCTACATAATTTTTAATAAATCTATTTAGCTTTTTGACATAGAATTTTTTCCAAATTCAAAAAAATTTAAACTGATGAATATTTTAAAATTTCTATAATATTTTTACATACTACATTTCTACGAGCAAGCTGTGATATGTTGTCACATAATAGAGAAATAATTTTCATACAATAAAATAATTTTCAGGCATTGAAAGCAATTTAGATCTTTCATTAATATTATCAAAAAAAAAGTTTTCCTTTTTGAGCCTGCAATTCTTCTATTTCCAAACTTCAGACAAAATCATGCAATAAAATTTTCCAAAGATTCTAAAAATACAGCTTCTTTAAATAAGGTGCTGAGTTGTTTGTAGGGATTTCCTGGTAACATTCATTCTCTGTAAAATAGTGCTTCAAATTATTGTCATGAATATTGTTTTATATCTGCCAAATTTTTAAATACAATTAATTATACTCTCCACTATGCTTACTCTCTTTCCAAATTGGAAGCATAGATGTCAGGTAAGGCTTCTTTTATATGGTTGTAGGATTTTTTAAAGACAGTACAGCTCTTCCTTTTTGCAATAAATCAGAGTCGATTCTGTTTAAAGCTGAAGATCTTTCACACAAACTAAATATTTAAAACATTATATGTAAAATTAAGGAAGGGCTGAATATTTTTGCATAAAGAAACTTCAAATTTAACATTAATTAATCATGTCAGAAATATTGGGATATATTTTTTTAAAACCAATCCTCGTCATAGTATTTGAAAGAATTTGTTGCTACATTTCAGAATAGTACAATGGAATTTTAATGGTTGAAATGTTAATATTAATATGGTGCTTTTACTTTAACAATAAGTGACTATATCAGAATGTGTGCAGTAAAAGTGTATGTAACAGCACTAACATAATAATTATTTCGTTATGCAAGTGCAAGATCTTGAAACAAGGTGCTATCATTTAAATTCATCTTCTACTTAATAAATTAATCAGAATGTAAATTAAAACTATACTTCATAAAGCAAAATCAAGTGTAATGAAGGCACACATACTTTTATAAAGGTTGCTTGACTAAAGCCAATAAATGAATTTAAAGGCACTACAGTCTTAATGTACAGGCCTAATGGGCACTTGCTAGACTTATAATGAGTACAGGAGCCCATGCTAATCCATTCATATTTAATTTACATTTCATTTCTGTCAGGGTTGTCATAGGGGCTCCAAACATCACCACGGAAAGAACATGGTCTGGGCATTGTGATCATAATGTCAATGGTAGCGAGGAAAGAAAAAAATGCACTTGTACCTAGTTAATGCCGTATAAGTTAGAAATAAGACTTTCACTTGTTAAAATGCTCCTCCCTCCCCAATGTTAACATAAATGTTTCTTTTTTACATTATTGATTTTAAGACATTTATTGAGATTTTTTTCTGATGAATTACTACAATTTGTTTTTAAATTTTAAGATTCCTTTTAAATAATTCAAATTTTTTATTGCAATACATGTACTTGATTAGCAAATTTACAACAAATTTTATGATTCATATTATTGAAACAGCTTGCTGATAGCTGTATTTAACATTTGTTTCCATTCAAGCATTATTTATTCAAAACATTGCAGTTTTTCAGCAAAGAAATAATTAATAAATGCAATATGATTTATGTAGTTTTGAACTTTGAGCACTAAATTCAAAATCGTCACATATTTTGATGAATTAAGAATAATATCTAACCATACACTAAAATATGCCCTGCAAAATTACTTTCAAAATTTTTAGATATAGGAGTAATTCACTACTTGTACTGTATCTAAAAAATTTATAGCCATAGGGACAAAAAAATATAAAACAGCAGAGAAAACATATGTATCTGATGAATAATGAATTCCTTCCTTTTTAAGAATAAGATTTGAAAGTTGCTCTACTATAAATGACATGGTTTTCTGCTTATCACTATTATCATTTACAGTTTATGAATACACAAATAGCTGTATTTTAATATTGAAAAAAAAATTTTTGTTTCACGGTTTAGAAATATTATATAATGCATCTAAAACTTCATTAAACTATTTATATCCTTTATGACTTTAGGAAACTTGCTTTTACACCATTTTTACTGCCAATAAAAACACTACACTTTAGATTTTATGTTACAGTGCTAAAAAAATCTTCGATAATCAGTGCTAAGTGAGTATCAGTAATTTAAAAAAAAAAAAGGATTTTCTTGTTTGAAAATACCAATCATCATGAAGTTTCTTGGGTTTTATACACAATAAACTGAAAATGTGTAAAACTGATTTTTATCACAATCTTTTTTTATTAATAAGACTTGCAGCAAGAGCAAGCTGTAAATTTTTCTATCAATTCTATCTCTGCCCTCACCAGCATTTTCTCTAGATGCTGAAGATTTACTTGATAATATTTTGGGCGATCAGGCATCTGCGAAGGTAAAGCATCCTTCTGACACTTTGGATGAACAAAATTTAATTTTACAGAAGTTTGTTTTTTCTCATTAAAATGTTCAATTACTCTCTGAATATTTTTTTTGAATTTTCAAGATATTTTTCCCCAAAACTAAAAAGGAAAACAAATTCAGTACTGACTATTCCTACAGATTCACAAGGAAATCTTATAAACAGATTCAGTGTAAAATGAAAATGCAGTTTTCATGCAAGGCATTAGGTTTCCATCCAGGAATAAATTTATGGAAATGGAAAATGAAATATAGCTCAATTCCAAGATGAACCTAAAATCCTCAAAAACTTGTGAATATTCGAGAAAAATTTACAAGTTCCTTTAATGTTATACTTCAATTAACATACCAGTATATTTCATTATGGATTTAATTAAATGCTTTTGCATTAATAGATAACTGCAATGTTATTTGTTAGCACATGTGTCAGTATAATTTCAGATTTTTATTAAATTCAAAATATTATAAAAGTTTAATAATATCAAATATGAAATAAGGCCTAATTTTTGGATTATCGACAAATACATAATTTTTAAAATATACGAATAAAAGTAGCTATTAGAGTATCTTTTCAATTAATAACTTATACAGGGGGAAAAACTGATGTTTTTATAAAAAAAAGATATGACATACCTTAGAATATGTTGATAGATTGCAATTCTTCTGATGAAAAGTATGTAACCATTTCTTGTACACAAAATCCAATCCTGGAAATGAAAACAAATCCATTCTTTTATTATTTGGATAATTTTCTGCACAATTTAGCACACATCAAGTTTAAATCATTTCTCAGCAAATTATCAGTAACCATTAAATAAAACATTTGTCAATCCTCTATATATAAATATGCATACAATATGGAAATATCACACTACAAGAACAAAGTACTACAAAGGTAGGTAGGTACCTACAGAGGCTGTTCACATAGTTTTAGAATAATTGTGGGGCCATTTAATGTTTAAAATGTAAAGAATGTTTTTTTTTTTTTTAATGTTTGATCCAACAGCCTTTTTTCAAGACCACAAATAGTCATAAAATTTCCTAAGGCATTCATTTTCACTCACTTCCACTACTTTCCAGAGTCCATCCATTGTGGTGGGTTTGCACTTAAAGAGCTTTTTCCAAGAGAATGAATTCACAGCAGTTCATAGGTGAAGCATCAATGGACTTCGCAGGAATACACTGAAACGGCACATATGGAATGCCTGTATCAGTCTTCATTTTGTCAAAGAATGCAGTGGTACTTTTCAAACTATAACTTACTGCTTTGACTTGAAGAAATTTTAAATCACTGGGATAAAGAAAAGGAATTTTTTTTCTGTAAATAACTTTAAACTTTTTCTTGGTGGTATGTGTGTTGATTTTAACATTTTCCTCCACTCTTCTTATTTTCAATTTCTCACTGCATAAGAATCCTGTGACAATCATAAATCCCTTACTGAAGCTTTCTTTGCATTGACGGAACCAGGCTTCTACATTTTTTCTCTTCATATTTGATAACAAATAGACCTTCTTTGTTGCAGTCATTTATGTAAACCCATGCTTTATCAAGAGTCAATGTATTTCATTTATCTCCTGCTAAATAGTTTTCATACAAGGTTCTACAAATTGTTCTGCATAGAGCCACATGTCTCGGTAAAACCTGGTGAACATAGTTATAGCTTTTTTAAGTTATAAATCTTGGTTTATTACTTGATTTATTGTTAATCCAGATCTATTTAAAGACTCTGCTATTCATTTCAGAATTGTTGAATTTTCTCTCATTACCAAAAGATTAACTTTAGAAACATAAGAAATAATATGTACCTTTTTCGGATATTCATTTGGCCTTCTTTCCATGGCTCATGGTTTTTCCTTTTCTTATTCACAATGCTGCTTATTTCACAGTGAGAAATTTTAATACTATACAATTCATAGGGTTTCTGAATTACTGAATGGGAATATTTCTCTTCGTAAAGTGCAAAAAGATATCTTTTAATCCACAGCTTGTTCACCTGCGAAATTTTGGAAGAATAAATTTAAAAGTAGCAAACAATATTCCTTATTTCAAATGATAAGCTGTTACCAGAAATTTTTAATCCAAAACATTTGCTTCTTTTTGATTCTTAATCAAAAACATTCTAGAAATGTGTAAACACACTCTGTAGTTCCCCGCTAGTGATGCTCCAACATACTGATTTGCCCATAATGCTGCTAAGACATTATTGCTTAAAAGCAACCAGGGTTCAGACATCACTGACCATGGGTTCTCAATAGGGGGAATTTCATAGTTTTATGAAAAGGTATGCAGTCGGCTTTTTATTTGGTTAGTGCAACTTGTGCAAAAATCGAAAAATAGGGACACTTGCATAATAAATATTAATTGATAACAGGTAATAGTAGTTTGTATAGTTTAGTGGAAATTTCGCACAAAACCAATCTTCTTGATTATCTCCTCATAACATCGAACAGCGACTTACAGTATCAGTTTGCTTAACAAAATTTTAAGCTAATGGACCGCATAAAAAAAGATTTTAATCAAATGTTTATATAATGCAAGTGTTAACTTGTAAAGGAATTTGGTATTTTCAAAATATTTCTGAAATACAACATATTAAAGCTTAATACCTTTATAACTAGTTTATGAGTGTGAAATTTCGTATACTTATTTTGATAGCCTTAATAGCGAATCTGCTACTTTTATTTTATATATGAAATATTAAAATATTTTACATATCTTTCTTCCCATCCCCTGCAATCAATCATGTATGTCATTTTTTGCTGATTTTTAATCAATTTTTTAACGTAATTAAAGATAATATATACAATTCTTAAGCAAGAGACATAGCAGCTGCTCATTTTAACACACTGCACACAAGTATGCAGGAAACACACTTTTACATTTTTTGCAATCTGTCACTAGAGTGTGGGTCACGTAAAAGTATAGATTTCTGAGGGAAAGGTGGGTACCATATAAATACTATGGACATTGTAGGTGTGCATGGTGTGGTAGTCCGTGCTGAAATACACTTGCATGCAATGTGGTAAACTTGCTTCGGGTTTACACAGCTGGTTGAACTTTTTTTGAAATTCTGACCAATGGTTTCAGAGAAATTGTGCATGCAAGCAAGAAAATTATACTCATGAAAAATATACAGTCATAGCAGGTAAGAAAAATCCCATTAATAAATTATAAGGCTGACTGACTGTTTCTGACAATGTCATGTATTGTCCATAACCAGTTGCACAAGTTAGAAAATTTCATGCTCTCACCGAGAAGATGTGCACATACGTCACTTGTGTGGAACCGCCATGTGCCCATGTGAAGTATTACCTTTTACTTACCTCGCCCCCTTTTTTTCTTTTTAAGTTTTGGTATTTATCACCATTTTTTATACTTTTTCTCGTTCAATTTATAAAACACTGATCAAGCAATGATCCGGATCATCTAGCAATGTTGGTCACAGTTAGCTAGGATTATCATCTAGCAATGTTAAACGCAGTGCATGGGCCAAAAAAGGTTGAGAACCACTCTGCTAGCCACTTTATGGCAGAGCACCACTAGAAAGGCTTTCGCCACAGGGTAACCAACACAGAAATGATAGTACAGTCAAATACCAAAAATCCGCTGACCTGATATCCGCCAACTCCTGAAATCCGTGTGGCCTTTCAAAATATAAACACTCAATTTATAGGTTCCGGAAACCGAATGAAATATCAAAGAAAAAACGAAAGAACATGGGAAACGAAATATCAAAGAAAAAATATTTACTGAATAATAACATCATAATTACCAAATAATAATGACACATAACGGAAATACCAAAATATTGACATCATGGTAAAAGTTTTTTCCCTCCAATCTGTATCGAGGTAAAAATAAATCAGAGTTTCTGAAACAAATTCTTTCAGTGACCATTCTGTTTCACTTCATGATTTGTAAAAAAATCACTGTCAAAGACTCCATTTATTTGTTAGCTGAATCGTGGAATTATGTTTTCCAAACAACATTAATAAATGCCTGGTGTAATGTATGGCTGTCTTCTCTGCTTATACTCTGCTTATTGAAATTGAGAGTGATGACAGTGAATTTTCTGGTTTTAGGGTCAGTGCAGCAAGGGTTAAAGCAAGAGAATTGCTTCGAAAGAAAGAGTAAATGAGAAGGCTTTGCAAGAAGAAGATATTGTTGAATGCACGTGTTCAGATGAGCCAACATTGGCATCAGATGACCAATGATAAAATCGTTGGCTCTGTTTTGAACTCGACACAGCAAGGAAACGATTCGACACCGACACAAATACTGAATTTGATAGGAATCAAAAAATATCTTTTAATGAGGGTTTGGAACATGGTAATAAATACCTAAATTTTTTAGAACAAAGCTGTGTCACAGAGCAAGACATTTGGACACTATACAATTTAACAAAAAAAAAACTTGCTCTGGAACACCTTAAAGTTTTAAAACAAACCTCTACCAGAAAAATGTTTGAAACAAGTAAAAAAAATAAATACTTTATGATTTATTAACATCTCTTATTTTTATGTGACTTTATTGTATATGTCTTTAATGCTTTTAAATATCCCTGTAATCACTAATATAAATGAATAATACAATATATATATATATATATATATAATAATTTAATGCATGTAATAAATTAATGTAATAATGTATATGCATACTACTGTAATAATGTATATAATAATTTAAATCTAATATGTCATTTTATTTATTTTAAACTTTTAGTCTAATGTTATGATTTATCTTTTCCGTCCTGAAATCCACAAAATCCTAAAATCTGCGCAACCTCTGGTCCGAATCATTGCGGATTTCTGGACTTCTACTGTACTTTGTAAGCAATTAGACTACTAATAGCAGAACAATATATTTCAACATAACAATTTTGTTTTTTCGATGGTGGCTTTGGCCACTACTAAGGCCGGAAGCGTTGGTCTCTCTATTATGCAGGCACCTTGGTGGGCCACAATTTTCTCCTATGAAGGGATGGATAAACTGCATTTATGCATTCTCCAGGAGTCAAACTCAGGCCCTTTGGCACAGAAGTCACACTCACTAACCTCTTTTCCATCTGGGCGGCACATAACAAATAAAATGATAACGATAAAAAATAGGTTATGAAAATGGGTATATGTGTAAATAAAAATGTATTTTTTTCATCTGCAGTGGAAAATATTATAATCTTATATTTCATATTGTACTTTAATTCTGCACCTGGTATTTGTTATAAGCTAGTTTTCTTTCACTTTTAAACATGCGAATCTACCAAAATGTCTCAAGTTAATATCTTTATAAATGTTAACTTGTACCTACATTAGTCATACAAAGTAAATAAATAAATAAACAAAAGCACATCTAATATAAGGAATACATAGCAAACTTGTATGTATGCATAATATATTAACTGTGAGGGTTTTGTTAAGATTCTGAATTCTTAACAACTGACTTCATTAAAACACAAACTTACAAGAAAATCCTACAAATATTTCCTTTCTCCTAAAAAAGAAAAAAAAAACCTATACTCTCTCTTGCCCTTCAATAAATACCAAGCTCTTATTATTAAAATGTAATTAAAAAATAAAGAAATATCTAAACTAGTGACTGCCAAGCAGTTTTCCACCAATTCCAGAGGATTAAAAACACTAAAATAGCGCATGAAAATAAAAATAATTACAGGTACTTTCATAGCTGGTGACCAGAAAAACATTGCAGTCAAGTTGTTTTACTGTATATTTGCCATCTATACTCAAATGTCTTTACGTTCTAAAACTAACACATATTTCGACTACACATTAGCACTTTTTTTCTAAAAAGTACTATGAAACGACCCACAGAAGTGACTGATCAGGATCTTATCAAACGGGACAAGATAGGAGAGGAAGGGCTTACAACGAGTTTATTAACCCTTCAAGGGCTTTTATACGCATAAAATTCCATACTGATGCTTTTTCTTTCTTTACGCATGACAATTTCTGACAGATCCTGATTAATCTGATTTCAGGCTGAATGTATATCGGAAGAAAAAGGGTCAAGGTACAAAGTGAAATGATCATTTTGGAATTATAATTAAGAAAATACCACTATTTATGACATTTTGAAGAATTTTGAAATTTCAGATCCAAACCTATGCTCATTTTTAAACAATACAAAAAACAAAGGATCTAACATCACCATTATAATTTGTTAGGATTAAAATTATGTCATTTAGTTTCAGATACAAGTCGATTGTACTTATATATGTGACATGAAAAAGGTCAAAATAGTTGAATTTTCTTTGGAAACATCAAATTTTCAATTTAAACGTATACTGACCCAGACCCAGAACCACAAGAATTTCTCCATGAATTCACTTCAACATGCTGTATTGAAAGCACTGAAGGAGTTCTTTTATGTTACTGAAACCCATAAAATGGTTGGTAAATAAATTTATTCGGGAAACACTGATACAGAACAATGACCAGTTGAATTTTACTGTTATCTTTCATTTTATTTTTGATGGAAATGATAGTGCATATTCTAAAGAAAAATTTATAGCAAAGGTACATAATATATCATTTTAGAAGCATCATTTGGTAACTACACTAATGGTATCAATTGTTGCAAAATATTATTAATAAATAAATATTGTTCTCAAGCCACTTTGGCAAAGAATTATGCCGTTATAATATGAAAGGTAAGTGAAAAATGGCATGAGACATAACTAGTCAATAATTTTATTTATTTATTTTTTTTTATTATTTATTATTATTACTATGGACTGGAAGGTAAAAAGTATATTTACGGGTACCTCCTTGACGATAGCTGGTGATTTTTGGCGGTACATGGACGCCAAGTTTGTGCAATTCTTTGACTTGATATTTTGGCTTTGTGTAGAGGCGATTCTTGTGCCAAAAATCGCCGTTCCACATATCCAAAATAACAAGAATTGCACAAACTCGGTATCAATGTACACATCGACTTATTTTCACTTAAAAAAAAACCACAGAACTGCCCAAACTAGCCACTTTGTCCATGTACACATCGATCTATATTCACTTAAAAAGTCAAAGGAGCAGCCAACAAAAAATACATAATCTCAATAAACTACATTTTAAATCAAACAATGAAATAACATAAAAAAGGAAATTCATCTTAGCACTACACAAAGGAAATAGCCACTTACCTTATTTACTAATTTCTGTGTCTTCAGTCAAACAAAATTCCTTAACAACATCCAAAAACTACCTAAAATTATCTGAGCTAGAATCTGTATACTGGCGTCACCACATAAATTCCAAAAAATAAGAGTCAAAAATATATTCCACGGTATACCGGTATCCTTCGACGTTCGATCATACACATTTCCTTCCTACAAACAGGACACTTACAATGGCTACTACGTAAACCTTCATTTACACACCAGTCAATTAATGCTTTTTCCTCTTTCATACCAAATTGTACAGAAACTTCAGATTAATCTTACCACATTCAGCCATTTTACCATGTAAACTACAAAATATCAACGTACTTCATATCCAAAACCCGACACACAAGCCTTTTCAAATCTTTTCCCATCATTCAAATTCACTGCAATCACACAAACAATTATGTCATAATAGGGCTTCCATAGCATTCAACTACTCAGGTTACCATAAATGAAACAACAACTTAGCGATAATCCAGGGGGCACCCTTAAATTTACTCTAACCAAAAGGATTTTATTCAAAGTGAAAATATTAATACCCAAGAGAATTTATTAACAAAGCTAAACTAAAGGAAGATATAGATTTGAGAACTGAGAAATTTTTATTTTCTTGCAATAATGAACACTAATTTGCAATAATAATGACTTTGGTAATGAACTTCATAGACCAGGGTTCCCAAAGTGTGCGCTACAACATCCTGGGGCACTATGAAGTAAGGCCAGGCGTGCCGCAAGCCATCCCACCTTGCTTCAGGAGAGATAAGACTTCAGCTGAATGCTCAGCCAAATTTTTCATTAATTACACTTTCATTAATATTTTTCACTAATTTTTATTCTATTTCTTAAAATAACAGTTCTTTTAGGTTTTTTTTTTTTTTTTTAATATTCATATTTCAGTTACTCATCTAATTCCATTTAAATTATATTCTTAACATTTTTATTTCTTCTTTTAATCCAAAATTATTTTTGTTCTTAATTTCATTTTATAAAGTGTCATTTCATTCCATCACTTAGTTCTTTTAATTAGCAACAATTCATGTTGTGCATCAGATTGTCCTTGATTCTTTTCATACTTTTTTTGCACCTGTTACTTCCTGTCACACGATTGCTATATTTGGGTTCTCTGCATTGGCTTCTACTGGCGTTTCTTTTTTTCGATTCGCAACTGTCAGTTTCAAACTCATGAGCGGGTGGGAAAAGTTGTAACAATCTTGTACATCTATGGAAAGAAGGTTGTGATCTCAATAAAATATTGCAATAAATCAATGAGTCCTTTCTGGTAGTTCATATAATGAAAAAATTTCATTAAACAAGCAAATAGCACCGATAGTTCAAGTCTGACAAGACACTAACAACTGGCAGAGGAAAAGTGAAAATATTGCATTTACAAGGAAATTTTGGTTTTAAAAAATCTTTGAACTTAAAAGTATGCTTCCAAGTAAGCTAAAGCGGTGTCTCAAGACCATTCACCGTAACTTGGTCGACAAATTTCACAATTTTTTTAATAGGAAACTGAAAGATTTACAAAAGGAAAGCAGTGTGTTCACTAAATAAGTGTCAGTTCCAAGTAATGCACAGCTCTCATCTTGCAACATAGCTCATAAGAGTGGCAAAGTGCAAAAAACCACACTGCATACTATTGAAGTGCTTATTTTACCAATTGTTCTTAGCATGGTTAATATATGGTGGGAAAAGTTACAGGAAAACTCATTTCTAAGGTACTTCTATCCAATAACACTATTAATCAAAGAATTCAATGTATAGATCAGGATTTCAATGATCAGTTAATAGAAAAATGAAAGGAAATGAATTCGATCTGCAATTAGATGAAGCTACTGACAGTAACAAAGCTTTTACTGTTCTTTTGTCACCATAAGAAGTTTTTGAGAGTGCATAAAGCATTGCCTAAAATTTGTTTTACTTGACCTAATATACAGAAGTGTATAAGAATGATATTTGAGCCTAAACAAGCCTGGTTATGAAATCCACCTTACTATCAATATTTTTTATATAAAGTTTTGCTTTCCCAATTTTTTTTATTATAAAGTTTCGTGTTGGTGAGCATACAAATTGTGTTTCTGTCCCCTTGTATCCACATTTAATTTCTTTTTGGTTGGCTTCATCTATGTTATTCCTAAAATTGCTACAGTTGTTGCTAGATATATTAAATGAACTAACACCTCAGTTTCATTTTTTAAGACTAAAATGCAAAAAGAGAAAGTAAGATGATACTTTTTTTAATTTGTTCAACAATTTATAACACAATAACAAAATTACTTATTATCAGAGAAATAAACATGGAAGTTTAAATTTTTTAATTTTCTTTGTAGAGACCATTAGGCATTTTATTTCGGAGCAGGAAACTAGAAAAATGTGGAATGCCTTTGCTGAGATTTGAATTCTGAAGCTTCCAATGCTAGCCAGATATGCTTTCTAGTTACACCACAAAGGGGGGGTTGCGGAGAAAATCCTTACATTCTTCCCCACTTACGGGCAAATGGGGAGGCATGGATCTAAATGAAAACCCTGATAGTCATAATTACCATTCACAAAATTTTTTTACTTGTACAGTTTATTAGATTTTTTTATCAGAGCAAGAAGCATGAAAAATTAGCATAGCCCTTGCCAGGACTAAAACTCTGGACCTTCCAACAGGCATGCTTTTCAGTTACACTAAGAAAGCATGCAGTAAGGAGCGAGAAAACTAAGACACATCATTCTGGCTTATTCTGAGATAACTGGCACTCAAACTGCAAAAGCATAGATATTTGCCAATACCAGTAATAGTGAAAAAATAAACATTGTTTCCTTAAAATAACTATAATAAAAATATACAAACCCCAAAAAAATCTGACGGCTTTCAGATTTTATATTACACCCAAAGGGGTGCTTTTTTAATTGTTTGTGTGTTACCTTTATTTACTAAATTTCATGTTCTTCCATAAAATTCTTAAACCATAAAACTGAACTCAACAGCAATATCACAAAATAATTACAGCATATCTTTAGAATTTCCAATATACAGTCTCACATGCTAGAGATAATGCTCTTTTTTTTTTCCCACTCATACAGTGAAACCATTGAGTTTCGTAATCAAAAACTCACTAATGTTTTATAAAATTGAAATAGAAAATAAAACAAATTCCAAATTTGGGCTTCCAGATGCTCATATGCGGATGGAGACGTACATTATTCAAAATTTGATGGCTCTAGGTACTGTTGTTTTATCACAATGCAAGAAACACACATATATTTATGCAGATTCTTCATTATTTAATTTCCTTAAATATAATACAGGGCAACAGTATTTGGGAGCAATAATTTGAAAAGTGATTCAGACTTTTAATGTTCTTGACGCAAAATGCCAAAACAAAATTAATAGCCCTTTGGGCTGGAAATAAAAAATTTTTTTTTCCTCTTTTTATTAACACAAACTAAGTTCTAAAGCACTTATAATACTTTTTATTAACATAGAAAACTAAGTTCTAAAGCATTGATAATATTCAGTACTAACAGTGTATTTACCTACAGATTGCTGGTAGTTTGATCAGGGCTCAAATCCAAGCAGGTGGGCTGCATGAATGCTTTGTCATTTTTATCTCACTTACAATGTGAATACAACTGACTTACCCATAGAAAGTCATCCACGAAGGCTTTCTGAAATGAATGAACTGAAATTTAATTATTAACTTTTCATTTAATATTTAAGATGAGAAAATCAGTACACTATTTTATAAAATTTTCAGTAAAGCAATTTATACTATTTTATATAATTATATTAACATACGAAATAAGGCATGGAATGATATATTACTATAATGGGCTCAAAACAGAAACATCTTGAAACAAGTCAAAAATTTGTATAAATCTCTTTTGCATTAAATTTAATATTCCAAGAACCAGAACAGATAAAAAAAAATTGAAATCAGGAATTGTAATTACACATAAAAGTTGCACACTTAATGCAGTGATTAATCTGTGTTCAAATCCTGATGAAGCATGGGTGGATGCATGGTTTTTCACAATTGATGGTTCTTTTAGTATTTGGAAAGAAAAAACTGATGATTTTGCTTTGTTAAAAGCAAGAAAAATCTTTGAAGAAATTAAGTGTGACACATTCATGTCAGTTACATTACTATTTGTGCTACTTCGGTGTTATCTGCCACTTATCAAAAGGGTACTTTTTATTTAAAAACTGAAAATCATTGCATCACTTTTCTCCCTGTATAAAGCTATGATTAAAAATATAAGAATCAGAGCAGTAGGATTTAAAATAGTTATTTTTGATTAATATAAAAATGTGCAGGTGTAGTTAATTGAGCTCTAGGCAGGGCAGCAAATTTACCTCTTTGCATCAGATGATAAAATATCTTGTCATAGTTCACACAACAGCATCCACGAAGCCAAACAATCTTCAATTATTCATTAAAATTGGAATGAAACATTAACAAAAATGAACTATCTGATTAATAGTTTTTATATTACAAAAAACGAAATTGAGTTGGAAGGTGGGTAAGCTTACATATTTATACATTACATTATGTTACACGTTTATCACAGTTAAGATAACGAAGTGAAGTAAATGGTTTGTCAGAAAACAAAATTAGTATTCTCATATATTGATTGCTACTAGAGGCAGGCATGCAAAATTATACAGTAGAACCTCAAATATATGACGTAACTGGCGCCATAACTACGTCGGACAATCGGAAAAACTGGTAAATCGAGACTAAATTTTAATGCCTATTTTTCTTTCAACGAGAAATGGGAACTCAAAATTGAGAACTAGGTATCTGTAAAACATCATTCATAATGATGATCCTCCATAAATTTTTGCTTTGAATTGGATGAGCAATGAGATCAAAATTTATTTATTTATAACCTTCTATGACGCAGTTTGTAAATATTAATTAATTATTAGTACATGTCATTTTGACGTACACTTAACATTTAACCATAAAACGTAAGCCTAACCACCAATAAACATCTATTTGAGAATGATATAAAAATAATCACTAAGTTAGGCATATTTACAATAATTTAAATACAAAATAAAAGCCAATAGTCATAAAATTCTTAATATTAGTAAACATTTTACTCTAAACTTTTCAAAAAGGCCCAACGACAAATACAACGCTTTCAAAAGCGACACATTTGATGTAACTTAACGCCAAAGTTTTAATTTGGCGAAAAATACAGTTTTATTTCGCCGCCAAAGTTGGAAGGAGTCGGAAAGTAATGATTCAAAGTACGGCAGACTGCCCGAGAAAATGGGACGGATGAAGTTCTAAGTTCTTCGTTCATAAAACTAGGTAAACGCATATACAAGCAGTATAGAAGGAATGCTCGTGAAATTACTCATCCGTAGAAGTTATTTTAAGAAGAGAAAAACAAATAGTTTGCCGAAATTTTAATGGAACTATTTAACAGCTCCAAAATTTAAATTATTCCTCATTCATTTTTTTCTAAAACTTTTGAAAAATGTATTTATCAGCTTTATAATACTAGAACTTCTTTATCACAGTCTAAATATTAATTATGAAGCTACTATTAACAGAAGCATAAATTAAATATTGAACAGCATGACTTGCACCATTTAAGTTGCTATATCTAAGAGCATAGCATGAATTAACAGAAAGATGTATTTTTTCTTAGAGTAATGTCGATTTGGTATTGCCAATAATCTGAGAATATTCTACAGCTGTTTTTATGATTTAGCTTCTTTTGAGCGTTAACAGAATCTGTTAGTATATCGGCGATTTTCAGCCACAATTTAAAGTCTTCTCTTCCAATTACTGGGTAATTTATTTTTCAATGTATTTTTTCATAGGGTTTAACGATTTGTTCTCGGCTTAGCAATAAATATGGCATGAAATTTTAAATACTTTCTCGTCATAGTTTCATCGTTTCTTTTTCAGAATAGATGGACTCATATTTTAGTACAGTAGCTCTAAGGCATTTAGGAATGCTTTTTATGTTCATAAATGTCCTTAAGCGGCCTTTGTTTTCGCGACTATTGGTCGTAGACTTATACTCAGAAAAATGCATTAAATAAGGTAAATAATCATATTTTATTTTTTTTAATTTAAAAAAAATCAATTTTATAAAAATAACGAAATCTAACTTTCTGTACCATTGATCAGATCCCTATAGATATATCTTTATCAGATGAAATTTTATTTACTTATTTATTTAATTTGTTGCTTATTTTCGAAAGTAGTTTGAACAATATACAGAAAAATAAAATATAAAAGAAAGAAGTACTGCAGCTCAACTGAGCAAGAGTTTCAAAACACCCTAAGATTTCTGTTTGAGAAGTACTGGAATCGGACTCCAGTTCACAGAGGCTGAAATTCTCTAGCAACGTAGGAGCATAGAAGTAGTTCCGCATTCGAATAATATGATGTCTATAAAAGAGAAACGGGCTAATGATTTCAGTCAATAATTTAAACCAGTTTAATTTAAACCATGCTATTCTGTATCTAATTCACTTACAGAACTAATAACGGGTAACATCTGATTTCACTGCTTCTCACGCATAATTTCTGCTGACATACAGTGGCTATCATTAATTAAGGAAAAATCACAAAAATGAAGATTACTGAAAAAGTTACATGTAACAATTTAATGAAATGACCCTCAGTATACAACACATAGTAAGGTATAAAATAACATGAAAAGAAATTACGGTGTTGTAGAAGTGCATTTGCATAAAATGAAAAAAATCAGATGTATCAGTTTGGTATGGGAAAATTATGTTCAGTATGGAATATGGTCTTCCCTAAAAGCAATGCAACACATAGAGTGATGTACAATGCTGCCAATTATGCAGTCTATCAGTTCCGTAGGAAGTGAGAGCCATTGTAAATACAAAGCAGTTGTAAGCGTGGCAAGGTCTGAAGAAGAGGATTGAGAGCAGCTATACGTCATCTTAAAGCATCCTAAGCATGTTCGATAGGATTTAGGTTCGGTGATCGAGCTAGCCACACCATGCACTGAATTGTTTGTTGCTGAAAATCCACGAAGCGAGCCCTGAGCGGTCTAGCGGTGTCATCCAGCAGCAGGAAATTATCACCTATTGCCCCGGCATAAGAGCGCACATAAACATCAAGTATTCATTTTTCCACATTGAAAGCATTCATTTTTTCACATCCTAAGCATTCATTTTTCCACATTGAAAGACATGGAGGTCTGTGCGTCCACCCAAAGAGATACCGCCCCAAACACAGACACTGCTTTCGTCGTATGCGTCTCTGCACGGATGTTTCATGGGTGATAACGGGTTCCAGGTTCTTTCCAAATCAAATAATGCCTACTATCGCTTTGGAGGCTAATCCTGGACTCATCCGTAAAGAGAAAAGCCCTCCATTGATCAGCTGTCCAGTGAACATATTGACGTGCCCACCTCAAACATTCCTTTCTATGATTTGACGTAAGAGGCATGCAAATGGCTAATCACCTCGGGTGTAGACCTGTTTCGTGAAGCCTTTTACGCACGGTTGACGTTGACACAAAACTTCCAGTGGCTGCAGCAAGGGAGTATTTGAGTTGAGTCAGATTTGAGGTTCAAAACCTTCGTTCGCGTTACAACAAATATCAGTCATCAGCGCACGTCGTAGTGGTTGGCCCTCCTTGCTGAACCTTCTTGATGCCGAATATGTGGTTAGAAAGCTTTGCCAAAGTCTACGAACCACAGAAGGACACACATTTAGCCATCTGGCAACTTCTGTCTGACTTTGCCTTACCTCTAGTCTCCCAATAGCTTTCTATCGCAGTTCTTCGGGCAACTGATCAAATAGCTTCGGGTCATTGTTACAAATTGGGTGTCTCATACTTCTTATCACAGTATCACAGCGAAATTTGCAGGCTTGCTCAGAAACATGCAGTTTTATGCTCCTCGCAGGTGACGTATATCGATTGCAGCGCCACTAGTTTGCATACTTCAGTTTTACTCAGGAATTCATATTTGACAACATATTAAAAATTTTATACGGATTGGCTTTTTTTGAACAAGTTATTGCTATTTTTGTGATTTTTTTTTAATTTTTGAAAATTAGTGTAGTTATTCTAATTTTTACTACTACCTTATCATTTAGCTGGGCTGTGGAGAAAAAAAAACTCGAAGACTTGCTCTCCAATAGAAGATGCCTTTGTGAAAGACTTCTTAAGATTAACTCAAGATAACTCGTATTTACCTTATACATGGAGAAAACCACATAAATCCCTTGCAGATAGCGATTTCACTCACCAGAGAAATCAAACTCTGGATAAACAACCCATGTTTCTCCTCTTTTGACACTTAGTTAATACTAGGCAATTTATTGATGGAATCAATGAAGCTTCTGAAACGTATTCTGTGCTATAAAAGTGAATTTTTTTTCTTCCAGTTTTAAATTATTTCTGTTAAAGGTATTCAAATAAGAATCTTGCTCTTACAGAAAATGTTACAAACATGAAGGGGGGAATCTTATATTTTCCTATAAATCATATTGTCCCAACTGGTTTTGGCACACTACCCGCTTTTGAGTTTATTTTGTTGAGCACCTCCTTTTCTTGTGCTAATGATACGTTAAATGTCTGTTGAATGCAATCTGAAGGCGTTGACTGGAAATAGAAAATTTATATATATTTATTACACTTGCATTGCATCAAATTATTAATTAAATCTCATCACGCAATATGGAAACGGAATGGTAATGAATATCACTCAATATGGAAAAGGATAGAGATTCAACACATTGTAATTATAATCTACAAAATATGAACAGGCTTCTGCTACAGCACGTGCAATAATACAGACTGGTGTTCAAAATTAAAAGAATTTTCACATCTGGTAGATTATCCCAAAAATTCACGCACACATTTTACTGAAATATGATAAAGACATAGATTAATATAATGCCATATGTGTGTGTCTATGTCTGCGTGCATGTGTGTGTTTGTGTTTGGCGTCTGTGGAGTGTGTGCAGGACTGCGTATGTGTCGTAAAGCAGTCCTAGTATGCACGCATAATCGCGCTTATGGCTCAGCGGCGCAGGAAGGTCTAAAGTAGAGGTTGCAAGATCGAACAGTAAAGAAGGTTAATAAAATGTACGGGGTTCCCTTCAAACAGTCATACACTTAGCCCTCAGTTCATCTGATGAACGATGATGCTTGTCTGAGTAGGGGTAATCTGGCAGATGATTTTCTGGAAGGTGAATATATTAACCAGATGAATTAGCCAGCCAGATTTCCATACCTAATACTAAACGTGTTTGGGACGTTGTTGGAAGGACAACTTCGACTCTCCTTCCTCCTCTAAGAGCCCTCCAGGATCTGAAAACAGCGCTGCTACAGAAGTGGAACCGGCTGCCACAGGAATTCATAAACTGCATCATGTCCAGTATAAAGGAACGTTGTGAGATCTGTATGGATATTATGCCCCTATGAGCTTATGAGCTTTCTTTCTTGTTCCCCAGCATGCCCGTATGAGCTTTCTTTCTTGTTCAAGCATAAAAAACTTTTGTTTTGGACCTTCCTGCGCTGATGAGCCATATTTCATTAAAATCTGTCCATTGATTCTGGAAATAATAGGCCAACAGAGAAAATTTTCTTAAATTTAAATACTACAATACACTGAAAAACATTCCACTTGGGTGTATTGCATATCGCAAGTACGATTTGCAGTCACCTTTTAAGAACATTAAATTGATAGTTTGTAAGTTCAGATTCTTTGAAATAAAAAAATGACACTTCTTGCAATTTGGACTAACTTGTGTGAAGGACTGACTGACATAATTTGGTGTGATTCTTGTAAAGCTGTGTTACTGCAATAATTGTATAATTATTGCTTAAATGCTTGTTTCAAGAAAGTTTAGGCAACAAGTCTTTTGAGCCTGTTCCTATGTTCTGTTTATTTACTTCTCAACGCTTCGCTGCTCTAGGACTAGTGCAATCCCTCTAGATAATATCCTCAATGCCTACCGGTAGACGATACCACACACGTTGGGAAACTATGCTGTAAATGATGGAGGACTATGCATGGCGAAGAGTTTATTGGGTATTTGAAGTTGAAAAAAATGTATCTTTTAGGAAATTAAATATTTACTAAATAAACTGCAAGGCATTAAATGTCAAGAATGAGTCAACATAATTAATAGATATTTATGGTTAATTACTAAAAATCACTGATAAGTACGTACTGTTGTCACAAGTAACGCACTCCTCGTTTGCGAACAGAATCTTAACTGTATACCTTCTGATTATTGAGATAAAAGAACAATTTTTTTTTGTTCAGGAAAAATATAAATGTATTAAAATTGAGCAGAAAACACAAAAGCGGCATACAGTTCTTTGCTTTATATCTTTACCAGAAGTTCGTGCTCGAATGTAAGACTTACGTCTTGTATACTTTACGCAATTTTATTGATTTTCTTTACAACTTTTCAGAAGAAGATTACATTATCTTCATAATTATTTCAGGTTGGATATACCTACGCCAGTCCTAGGTTATTAATGATCAGCCAGGTTCGCTAATCATTAATAACCCCAGGGGGGTAACGATGATTCAGGTTCTTGAATAGTTTGAAACCATTTCTCCCTGGAGTAATTTTAGAAAGCGAACCTGGCTAAGTTTCTTTAAACTTTTGAAAACTCATTGAAAAACAAATTGCCTTTACGGAATTGAATTGCAATTTTGTGATAAGCACAGTCACTCAGGAAATATAACCATACAATGAAACAAAGGAAGAAGAGTTAGTTCGAAAATGTTAAAATAGAAGGACAAAATGTTTTGAAGCTAGTTTAGAAATACACACACATACATACATACATACATACATATATATATACACACGCACTCACATACCAGTGACTAATATATATCGAATATAAAGTTTACGCCTTTAGGTATCAATACTCACAGAATTTTCAAAGGAAATGATATACTATCACTGCTTTAAATTTTTCATTATTCATTGTATCATAATGTCACTAAGATTTTTTTTAGTTTTAACGGCGTACTTAAATTTTATCAATAATTTGGCTTATCAGAGCTTTTCCAAATAGGAATCAAGATGCACATCCGTTGCACTGTTCAGTCAGAGTAGTCAAAGGAAAGTCCATGTCCGCTAAATTGTTTGTTTTCCTTTCTTAAGATATTCCGCCCGGAGTTAGAAATGAATTCGCAAGAATTTTTCTCAGTAATAGGGATAATACAATCTTAAAACTAGTAGTACAGACTTTTCACACTTGTTTCTATTAATGCTGTTGAACCAGATCTGCAAAATAAAAATCCCATTATTAAGCTCCAGACTTTCACTAACATGAGTTTGAATACATAAATGCAGTTCTGGTTTTTAAGGCAGGTTTTTGCTTTTTGCATTGTACGAAAAAAACAAAACTTTTACCATTATTTTTATCCTCTAAAATAAAAAATTATGTATTGCGAAAGCTAAGATTTCAGTTATCTTTTCTAGTAACTTATCTCATAAACAACTAAGTCCTGAGTTTGTAACTTAAATACTCAAGTGCTGCCATTTTAAGCGCCTGTTCTCAGTTGCAGTCTTTCACATTTCTCAGTTGCTTTGTATCTGTATTATCTCTACAGCATTAAATCTAAAAGTTCCACTTTTTTTTTTAAGTATAACTTTTTTTTCTGTAATAGATGCGATAACGAGGATGAGAGCAAAATTACTTTTGATTTTTTATGTAAAAGTAGAGACATAAGTTTAAGAAAGGACATGTTAAACAAGATTATAATTTATGATTGGTTACAATTATATTATCTGATTAAAATTAATCAGAAGATAAACTGAAAGAACTGCTAAATATTTGCAACACCACGCAAAGTGTTCCAATCTCAGTGGGGTTGAATGTTAAAGGATATGGTCTTTTGCTGGGCCACTTGTTCTGCATAGTCACATTGCTCTTCCAACTAAACTAACGAGGCTCAGGATCCCTTATACTTAAGTACGAGACTCGGATCATTCAACCAACAAGGTGTGATCTAAGTGACTTCAAAGCTGTTAAATGCGCGATATAATGGATGCGCCTTATTTGGAAAGAGACGCTGCCGGCTAAGTGCAAGGATGGCGCAGAATTCTCTTCTCGTGTAAGCATTCCCTACTTCTCCAAAAGTTTTTTCGTCAAGCTGCATTTTGCTGTCTGAATAATAAAGCCAACAATCAGTTTCCCTTAATTTCTACTTGAAAATTAGAAATTGGACGAATTCTCTGTGAGCTTTTATTTGTATAGGGATTTGATATGATGCACATTAAAAAAAAGAGACAGTGAGAAATTTTATGTTTTTTTTAGTGTGTAGTATAACCAAGATTCAGCTGCCTTGAAATGGAACCACTAAGAAATGTTTACTGGAGACTTTTTCTATGAGATTTATTACTTATATATAGCCTTCGATGTCGTACCCACAAGCAGTAGCAGAGATATAATATTCGGGTTAATTTGTCACTTTTTCAACTTACTATTCAGGAATATTTCGATTCGATAACGCATCTTAGACGGCTGTTGAGTAGCCTGTATATCACCTACTTACATCATGATTTAGAAGACTCGAAATTCTGCGTTTTCCTCTTGATGTCTTGGCTGAGCTTGTTCCAAAAGATTACATGGTCAGTTACAAAAACCTATTCTTGAAAAAACTAACATATTGTTTTTAGCTGCAGTGCAATCATTCGCTTAATTTAATTCGATGTTTGAAAATCTCTATCAGTCTTGCACTAAATGAAAAAAACAGTACCACATATTCCTTTTCTCTAAGTCTTTCCTTTTGCAAACATTCGATGACACACATTAGCTAATATCTGGGGATGTATTCTTCATACTCGACTTCCGTTCTTCATCAGTCTTCTCCTTATTTGCTTTTTTTTCCTCTTTAGTTCTACTTTTTAATTTTTCCTTAATACTCATTCACATAGCATTCTGAACGTAGTCAAATTTACCTTTGTTAGAATGGGGTGGCTCCCATAAACCCGAATTGCACTCGAAATCCCGTCACCCGAAATCCCAACAGCTAAAATATTACTATTTACTAAAATATTAAGATATTTACGACAAAGTTAAATAAAGAGAGTTTGCTATCGGCCCTTTACTGGATCACGGATGTTACATTTAAAACGGTGCGAAAAAATATTTTTTTAGCAATTGTGTATCATTCACGCACCTGTGGGAAATGAAAATTTACAATTTCTTCTTTTAGTCCTAGCAAATGTGAATTAATCTATAAACGCCGGTTCGAAAATTTCATAGATTACGTGGACAAAAACTGCATTGAACTGAGATCACGTACCATTTTAACAGATCTGGAATTAGCAGCAATAAGAGCAACGAGATAATAAGAGCAACGAGATGTGAATTTCCTGCCACAAGTAATTTTTTTTCCTTCATTTCGGCAATGTTTGGGGAGAAAAAAATCAAACAACTGGTCTGGCATCTCGGTGCGGTGCCGATGAGGAATTTTGTTTATTTCTTTGTCATTTAAGTGCTTTAGCATTCATTTACCCTGATGAGTTTCCGGAAGCCTTCGATGTTCTGAAGCAATACTTACCCAGGCAAGCTAGTGACGCAACACAGTGGTCTGAAAATAGTTACGCGCATGGAAGAGTAAGGCGATTTATGTGTGACGGAGTTGTACTACTGTACGCAAAACATTGTAGAGGCTTGGCACAGAAAGCGGGGAATGTGTTATCGAGCGCACATATTGGAATTTATGCAATAATTGAAGAATTTCAAAAAGACCAACAGGAAGTAGAAAATCAAGAAGAATCCATAATTCGTGGCCAGCCAAAGCCCAAACGCAGAAAAGCTATAGTTGACCGAGAAAAAAAATAATGACCATTGTTAATAAATACCCAAATAGAACAACCGTGGATTACCGCCGTGGTATTGCACACAGTGTTTCTTTCAAAATATTTTAAAACTATGTTATTATATTTTGGTATTTCAGTTATGTACTTTTTGTGTTAATTAGGCTAATTATCCCTTCACAATATAACTTCATAATATTCTGTAACTGGTTCGTACACACAAGTTCTTCTTTAAGAAATGTATCAGATAAACTAGGCCGTTTAAAACTAGGCGACAATATTTGACATGTGATAAATTTTATTTGAAAAAGCTTAAATTTTCATCCGGGTTCCGTAGCGGAAGAAAAGAGAAATACATTTCTCTTAGCCGAGCTCACAAAACAGTTCATCCTGATAGGATTAAAGTTATGCAAGACATTATTAATTGAAATTTTTGAGAATTGTATGCAAATGCGTAGTGTTAAAAACAGCTAGGCATGTAGGTTCCAAATGCAGATTTCTAAAAGACAGCCTTTACAATATATGTTTATGTGTAACATACAGAAAAATGTGTTTCAGTTTTCCTAGTCGTAGAAATCTTAAAATTCAAGAATTTTTAATGGGTTTCTAAAGCAGTGTCTTTGTTTCTATGTATCAATTTCAGGTGGTTTCATACATGTCATTTTGGCAATTTTTTTTCATGGCAAGTTTTGTGTATTACAGATCTCTCCTCTGTCTTTTTTAATTTTATTTTTTTTTTTTGGATTTACAAGGCTAAAGAACAAATTAGTAATTGAAACGTTTTTGTAGACGACTCCTTTAAAAATATTTTAACCTTTTATATTTTTATTTTAAAATTTTTTCGTGACAAAAATCCATGCAGTAATTTTTGGGTTACTATTCTAGCTACGTTTCGAACTTGAAAAGAGCGGATAATGAAATTAAATCATTTCGTAAAATTTTACATGGTTTACCTTGATAAAATATTATAGAAGGTAAAAAAAGCGCAGGAAAGGTTGATTTTTTACTAAAAAATATTGTAGAATGAAAAGCATAGAGGAAAGCATAATTTTTATCAGAAAGTATTTTGATAAAGAAAAATACCTGATAACTAAATATTCAATAAAGCACTGTATTCAAAAAGATTTATAACATCTATAAAATTAAAGGTGCAGTCGAATGTAAAATGTAAATTGAACGAAATGAACACAGATTTTCCTCTTTTCGAAAAAATCATGCTTCTTTGAAATCTGTAAGATAATAGTGAACCTTATTCATGAGAATAAACGCCGCAACAGAGCACATGTGTCTGTAATAAATACAGCGAAATCTTTCGTAGCACTCATCTTCTACGGGCAACTACATCTGAATGTGGACAGTATTTATAAGAGCAAAATAAAGATCGGTAATGAGCATTACTGATAGTCTCGATGGAAAAAATCTCTTGTCCCAGATTGGCTTCGGAAAAATTTGGTCTTTTTTATGAATGCTACAGCTGATGAGATAAAATATCGTTTTCCCGTATGTACTGTATTGGTAACAGTTGGAATGTTTTTACATCCGCGTTCAACTCTATAAACACGGGACACACGACACCAACATATATATTTATTTTTTCGGTAGATTCAATAGTCTCCTTAAATGAGAGATGACTTATCAACACTGATAATTAATGTTAAGGTAAAAGACGGGTGATTAATTC
>KK115527.1:879849-899725 GCA_000611955.2 Stegodyphus mimosarum
TACAGGTGGCTGTACCTGACTGCCTTCCAATTACATATTGTACTTAATTTAAAATTTTACTTCGTCCAATTTTTATTCCATTTACTAGAGGCATTCGCATTCAACGAACGCTGAACCTCTAGATTGTCCTGTGTTTTTAAAAGAAAGGATAGAAGATATTTCTCCCGTCTTCCTAGCATGCCTTCGTGGTATAGCGGTCAGCCCGCTCGGCGCGTATTCGAGTGGTCCGTGGTTCCAGTCCCGGCAAGGGCACTGCTTATTTCTTCAGTTTCCTGACATCGAAAATAACATAATAAATCTACAGTGGCGCCCGAACTAAAAAGGTGGTGGATGATGATTCTCCACCACCAGGATTTGGCGATTGGGTCCCCTAATACCCTGTCGCCCTTTAAAAGGAGGAGTATATAAGGTATTTATCCCGCCTTCTTAGCATGTCTTCGTAGTGTAGTGGTCAGCACGTATTCGAGCACGTACTACGCGCGTATTCGAGAGGTCCGTGGTTCGAGTCTCGGCGAGGGCATTGCTCATTTTTCACATCTCCTGCTTTCAAAAAATACCCAATGTCTTTACAAGGACTATAAGTAAGCCACCCACGTATACATAATTTAATGTATGTTATTTATGTGTTTGTTAATGTCTTAGTTTATGCGTAATTTTAGTATTTATTATATGCGTATACCTTATGAGTATATGTTTTGTGTATGTTATCAAGGTATACGTGTTTATGTATTCTTATATGTAAGTATCAATCCGTCTTGTTACTTCAGCGACATACAAACCAAACAACTGTGTACCCCAAAAGCTCTGTAAAACAACCCAGCTATACACGCCCCTGTTTGGTACTGTAAACAAACAGTTCTACTCATTAAGTTCGCGACGTGGTGCCCCCATGGTGCTCCAGCAAGTTGTTGCTTCTAACCAGAGGAGCACGTGGGAAGTATACCTGCTTACCTCTGTCAGCCATCAGGTGTCCCCATCTTCCATCACCTGTCACCTGTTTTCTTCCATTTCATATATGACAGCTTAATATAATACAAATATTTATTGTTGTTAAAACTCAATCTAATTCGACGATAAATGGAAAAGAAAAAATCTATTAAATTAAATTAAAAGAGATTTTAGAGGGACCACTACGTTTCTTTTGGAGCAGGAAAAGTGAAAATTCAACTGCGCCTTCCCCTGGGAATCGAACTACTAATCTTTCGACTGCTGCTGGATGTTTTAACCATCACATCACAGAGAATATCTTAATTCCTTCCATGCCACCCACTGAAAGGATAGCTAAGGAAATAAGACTGGATCCTTCAAATCCAAGTGGTGGCGAGTTACTGTTTACCACAATTTTAGTTTAGTTGCCACTACAGAGTTTATATTTTCCCACAGCGGGTAACTTGAAAGCTCAAAATGGAATCGAATCATGGGTCTTCCAGTTTGTCAGCTGGATATGTTAACCTCTAGAACGCTATGACTCATATGGAAAGATTGCTTTATTTCCTTACAAACGTACGGTTAGAATTCTTCCAGTTCATTCGGAAAAGGAAAAACGTAAACAGCAGTTAATATCACAGAACTTTCCTAATGACAGTTTTATCTTATTTGCAACTTCTAGAAAATCATGAGTAAACAACGTGTGCGAACGCATGAATATAACTGGTTTGTGGTAGAATTTTGTCTAATTCTCATTCCTGTAAATAAATTTTTCCTGTTTATTTGTTAATTTCATCATCATTACCGACATTATTATTATTATTATTATTATTATTATTATTTGCAGAGCATTGAGTCTAGCATCCTTAAGCAGAGTACAGGCGTCCTTCACCTTTAGGTAGTTCTGTCTTTCTTTCCTTGCCATTTATTCACCAGAATCCTTATATTCGACGCATAATCCTTTCTTTTAATTTATTTCGTCATGCTATGCAAATTTAATGACAACCTTCCGTTCCTTTCTCTACGCTTTTTGTACATAAACAAACGTAAGTATAACGTATGTTATTTAGTTTTTGAGCGTGTTCACAAGTAGTATTTGGTGTTATTTATGATTTTCGACTATCAAAGGGTATTTGCAAGTAAAAACAGAAGTTCGCGTTTTGATGATTTCCGTTTTTCGCCGTTTCCTTGGTTTCTAAACTCAAGAGTAAATAGTATATAATATACAACAGAAGATGTAATAAAAAATGCTTCAGGTCATCATTATGTTTCAGGTTTTTCTTTTAAATACTTCGCTTTAAAAATTTAAAACAGTGTCAGGCAAGGAAAGAAATTAAAAATTAAAATGGAAAGCAACTTGGAAATTTAATGGCCTCAACTCCATTTCCCAAGACTTTTCTCTTACCTTGAAATGTTAGGTATAATTTTAGGTTTATAAGGTATGTCTCCCGCCTTCTTCGCATGCCTTCGTGGTGTAGTGGTCTGCATGCTCGACGCGTAACCGAGAGGTCCGGGGTTCGATTCCCGGCGAAGGCTTTGCTAATTTTTCATGTCTCCTGCTTCAAAATACCTAATGTCTCTGCACTGGCGCCCGAACTAAAAAGGTGGTGGATGATGATTCTCCACCACCGCGATTTGGCGACTGGGTAACCAAAACCCCAGTCGCCCTTTAAAAGGGGGAGTATATAAGGTATTTCTCCCGCCTTCTTCGCATGCCTTCGTGGTGTAGTGGTCTGCATGCTCGACGCGTAACCGAGAGGTCCGTGGTTCGATTCCTGGCGAAGGCTTTGCTAATTTTTCATGTCTCCTGCTTCAAAATACCTAATGTCTCTACAGGTTTATTAACTATTAGGTCTAAAAATGCTATTCTACAGCAAGCGCCGCTTAATGTGATTACATTTGTCCACGGCTGTTTTGATAACATTAACGGAATAATAGCTTTAAACGATAAGAAGAAATATTTTTTAAAATATCAATAGAATTTAACTATTTTAATATAAATATAACAAAAAAATATAAATAGATACTTTTACAGCACTTGACTGGGAAAATGTAAAAGTTTATTTACGAATTATTCATAATGTCTTTCATGCAAATGTTTTATTTTTGAATGTTCTGGAAATTATTTGATCGGTGCTGCACTCCTAATCTTATTACTCGGAGGACATCCCTGAATGGAGGAGAACTTGCCAATGTAAAATTTAAATTAGGCAAGAAAACAATCTTAATTTGCCCTAGATGTTTCGACGGAATTCTTTGCAACTGAGGAATCGATGGTATGTAAAATTTACGACAAACTAAGGCTTTTCTCGGGGAGAGGGCTAATTTGAAATGGTTGAGTAAAATCGAGAACAATATGTCTGATTATTTAATCCCTCACTTGGCGATATTTGTTTGTAACTTAGGGATTTTGATAATAAATTTTAAACTTACTTAGCAGCTTTATCTGTATTTGACAACTTTATTTCAATTTAAAAAATATCCTATAATATTTTGATCACTTTGATAACATGAACGGAATCATTGACCGCAATAAGCGATGTATATTTTCCATGTCTTCATATACAAAAGAGAGGGGCTTCGGTAATTCGATAACAATATCCGAATGATAATTTTAACCGCAATGACACTAAGCGGCGTCTACTGTATATACTATTCTGAATGTGTAGCCTTGGACAATTTATTGGGTATCACAGGTTGAGTGCTAATCATATGATGCGGGTTCGATTCCCGCATTGCAGAGTTCATAACTCGACTGCGTAAGGCTTGGTGGTTTGGATGTGTAGTTCTCATCTTATCGCTATAACTCACACCGATGGGTCTGGTCATCCCCAACGATTTGCTCCCAAGCAAGAAATAGAAAACTAATCTAAGAGTTGTAAATTATGCAACTAAAGTAACCTTTAGTAACCTTTAGTTCTCAGACTTATTAAGCATAATTAAACTGATCGCGCCTAATGTAGTCCATAAGGATTCCTGGATAAAATAAAATAAACAGTCAGTCTACAACATTTAAGCCTCAGGTTTTGTCAATAAATTCCAGTGGATCTGATAAATAAAAATTAGTGGAAATGATTGCTATCATTATAGAATTCATTTTCTTTAAAATATCGTCTCTTTACAAAAAAGATTTGGTCCAAAAGTTTTGCTTACACAGCTGATAACTGCAGTTACGTATCCCGACGCCGAAGAACGGAAAGCCATATGATTGAAAGCAGAAAATAACCCAGAGTTTTTAAACAAATCATTACTAGTGATGAGAGTTGGCGTTTTGCTTATACCCCAGAGGTAAACCGAAAATCATCTGCGTGGTTGAGGTAAAATTCGCCTCAGTTTAGTCAAAGTTCGCTTTTAAAAGTTTCGAGTAAAGTATTAGTGATTTAGAATAGAAGAGAAACACGCCAATGTGACAATCAAAATCGCTGAAACAACCTTGTTCATCTCCAATCAGGAGAACGAAATTTCTAGCAAATTTCGTTCTCCTGATGAGGAGGGACCTGTAGCTGCTCTCGAAATCGATTGAGTATTTTAATAAATGTACGCCAAATGCAAGGTTGTTTCAGCGATTTCGATTATTAGTGATTTATTATTATTATTATTATTATTAGGAGTAATTCCCAAGAAATTTTCGCTTGAAGAGGAATACATTAGATTTCTTGTCCTACAAAGAAATGACATTCGATTCCTGAAAAGAATTCTTTTATTCGTAGCGTTAGGCAAGAAAAATTTTTTTAAACATTTATTATCAAATTCAGTTATGCTCAAGTTAAATATGAAATATTGGAACATGGGAAATGATACTTGCATGATATTTAGGGAAGTTGTAAGGTATATTTTCTCCCTCCTTCTCACGTGCCTTCATGGTATAATTAAAAAGCGCGTCCTATTCGCGTTGAAAGTCTGGAGTTCGGATCCCGGCGACTTCTCAGTTCATTTGCCTATTTCTTGCTTCAGCATACCTAATGGCTCTACAAAATAACTAAGATATAAAAAATAAACAATAGTGGTTGTCAAATTTAAGCATATCTGCTATTATCTAAACATTTTCTGATGTATTTCTCACTTACGTAAGAAACACTTTGTATATACCGCTATATATATCTTATTTACGCAAGAACCCATTTTAGCATATAATGATATACTTCACATTTACATAAGAAACCTTTTATATTTAAAGTCTTTAATTACGTAAAAAGCCATTTTCATATTTTAAATGTGATAATCACGAAAAAGTGCTTCATTAAAATTTGAAATCTATTATAATCAAAAAGTAAGAGAGGCAAGAAAAGAAATCTTAAACAAAAAGAAAATTTAAACCTTCATTTATGAAACTAAAATCTTTAGTTAAGTAAAAAAACAACTATTTCAAATTTTGTGACTGAAACAGTATGTCAAATTATTGCATTCAGGTAGATTTTTTTCTATCAAACTGAGATTTGTTCGAAACTTCTGAAATAACACAAACTTTTAATTTTTAAGTACAAAAGTTACTGATATAAACAGCAATAATGAGGTTTACAAAATAAGACATATCTACACTGAAAACATATTTCCTTAGTGCTTATACAATTCGAAAACATTTCACTAATTTTTTAAAAAGTACAAAAAATAAAAAAAAAGAGGACTTCTTTTTTCATTTCAGAATTTCTAATTTGTTCATAAATTTGAAGGAAAAAATATGATTTTTCTCAGATCCTAAGAGCTGATGACAATTTGTTTACATCAGAAACTGTAGGAAAATAAATAAATAATATCTATTTCAGCCATTTTATCTTATTAAAGTTAAAAATTTGAGAGCTTATTAGACTTCAGACAGAGGCTACACCTTCATTTACCAATAACCAATGATGATATCTGTTCTATTAATAACTTTACAAACAATGCTAAATGGCTAGAAAATTTCCTTTCCTTATTTATTTAAATGCGGGAAAAAAAAATGCGATATCTGCATACTTAAGTAATGAAGTAAGTCTCGTGCGAGCTATTTAAGAACACTTATCTCAGAAAGTTTAGGAAAAAAGGACTGCTTCCTTTAAGCATCTTCAATTTTTTCGTAAGCGGAAAGTAGTGGAGATTCTACTTAACGAGCTCTACTTGCAATGATTATCAAGCTTAAACTGCAACTAGGATATGTTAATTAATTTCTTCAAGAAGACTGAAATTATTTCATTTGCTTACTTGTGGGAAATTAAATCACTGTTCTACTAAGTAAAAATTCATCTTTATTTGTGCATATTATGCCTCCAAAATGTCCAAGAGAATCCAAAAGAATTTTCTCTGCTATGTTCCTTATGTATACAAAAAAGAGATTCGGCATAACGAAAGTAATAAACAGAAAAGGCGAAAACCCTTTTATAAAAGAAAATAATTTTTTAGTTCGATTGAACGATTAAGTATTAAACCTACACTTACTGGCAATATTATCGGAGGTAGACAATTATTATATTGTGCGATACAATATTATAATATGTTATAATTTTAGTTTGACCGAGGAATACAATTTAAAAAGAAGTTGGAGAATCTCTGCTTTACGGTATTAAAAGGTTAATTTTATTGAGTTTGTTGATAACTTTAAAAGTGAAATCCAATCATGGATGTTATGTTACTGTTTCCAGTTTTTTTGAAAAAAAGCTTTAGTAAGCCTGCAACCTTTTTGTTCGGATCCTTAAAAATCATTAATTTTTATAAATTTTAAGGACAATGATGAAACTATTTTTTGAATTCAATAATTATACCTTTCGAGTACAACATATCATTGGTAATTGACGCAGTCTCTGAAAAGAATTATTTACTGAACTATTTTCATCAAATTTTAAAATGAACAACAATTAATTAAAATAATTATGTTTAATAAAATATTAATTTCAAAATCCAGGTGTCTAATCGGCCAAACACTTTCTAAATAAGAAAAACCTTAAAATCATATTTTTCAGATTAATGCTATCTATCAATCGCCATTAAAAATATAAAAGAAATGCATATCCATCTCATAAGATGAAGTAAAATTTATTGATTTGTGTAGAACAGTGTAAAAGTAACTGCTCTATAAAATGTTGCTTATGTGTCTAATACTTTTTATGAAATTTTAACTATTGTTTTAACTTTTGTGAGGTCAGAAGTTGAGGGATCTTTAGGGATCGAACAGTATTGGCCTTCACTTATCAGTTTCGTGACCCCATTAATGTATGTGTCTTCTCATATACTCTCGACTCATCTTAAGAAATCTTTTATTCCACCTATTGCTAACTGTGCAAGATTTTATGCTTTCCTCAAAGTTCACAAAATTGGAATTCCTTTTCGACCTATAGTTTCCAATTTAGGAACGGCATCGTACCCTTTGGCCAAATTTCCTCCTTTTGTTTCCAACAATATTCACACCGTAAAAAATTTTTTCGAAGTCATCAATAAACTTAAAGCTATTTCTCCTTTGCACTCCATTATGGTTTCGTTTGATGTTAAATCACTGTTTACTAATGTTCCAGTCGAAGTTGCACTAAAATGTCTTGAAACTAGACTTCGAGAATTCCGTTTCTCACATACTGAAATTGAAGTGTTAATTTGCCTCACTAAAGTCTCTGTGAGTCAAACTCACTTTGTTTTCCAAAAGGCATATTTTCGCCAAACTGAAGGACTAGCTATGAGTAATCCTCTCAATCCTGTACTTGCTGACATTTACATGCACTATTTTTGAGGTCAAATTATTTAAAAAAACTATCTTTTCGTTTGTGGATTCGCTACGTAAACGACACTTTCGCTCTTTTTGATGGTGATAAGGAAGACTTACCCCAGATTTTATCTGTTATAAATTCGATTGATCCAGCCATCCAGTTCACTTTTCAGACTGAATCTGATAATACACTTCCCTTCCTTGATATTCTTATAATCAGCAATGGATCTAATTTCAGCACAACTGTTTACCGTAAACCCTTTTCTGTCTGTTTACCTCCCCATGCTAAGTCATGTCACCCGGCTAAGAAAAAATGGCTTCTTTTTACTATTACGTATTTCGAGCTTTCAAAGTTTTTTCTCAGAATCTCTTCTTGCTAATGAACTCAATTATTTGAGGTCTGTTGCCCTTAACCGAGGATTTTCTCCCGTAGTCATTGATAAAACTGTTCGCAAGTTCTCATCGTGCCATCTAAGAACACATTCTGATACTAGAAATAACATTAATAACCTTGTTGTGCTTCCATTTCATCCTTCTATCAGTCACAAAATTGCACGGATTTTAAACAAGTTTAATTTTCATGTTGTTTTCTCGCCTATAAATAAAATCCGAAGCTCGGTTCTTAAAGATTCTATTTCTGACTTTAATTCTTGGGGAATTTATAGCATATCGTGTCAGTATGGCTTAAGTTATATTGGCCAAACGAAAAGAGCATTAAAGGTTCGCATAAAGGAACATGAATCTTACGTCCGAAAAGGCGAAATTAACAAATCTTCAGTAGCTAATCATAGCTGGAAATTCAATCACTATTTTGATTTTGGTTCTGCTAATATTATCCAGAAAGCTGGTTCTATTAGGGAATTGGAGTTTCTTGAAGCTTTTCACATTCACAAAAAATTATCCTGTTTAGTGAATGATTTCAACTCCAATCGAGAATTGTCTAATGCCTTCAAAATTCTACTAACTTAGCCCTTCATTTTTGTTACTATTTCTGCCGACAGATGGCGCTATCGGCTCCTTACATTGGTTGCCTGTAGGGTATAAATATGATCGACATTCGCTTTCTCGATTTCCAGAATTTTTTGCTCCTGATGAAGGGGGATCTGTGTTGCCCTCGAAATCGATTGGGATTTTACAAAATTTACGTCGAATACAAGGTTGTCGATTTGCCTGCTCTATTTTCCACGTCGGCGCGGTTCCCTTGTATCTTGATCTGTACATATATTTTTAATTCGTTGTATTTGATTTAATATAGTATTACTAATAACCTTCTTGGAAATGTTCGAAGTCCAGTTGATTAATTTGCTAGAATTGAAGTTGAAGTAGCATGTTTGGTCAAACAGTAGAATCTTTTTGTAGTTAATTAGTTGAAGATCAAAATAGTCAATTTTATTTTGCGAATGATTAGTTTTATTAAGAGTAAGGTACGCTGGATAAATATCTAAATTTTCAATCTTGTTAAAATTATTAAATATAATAAGATCATCTACATATCTGTAAATGTCTGCGTAATAATTTGTTGTGAAACTGATTAAGATCTTACAAACATTAAAAATAAATCTTCTCTTCATTTGATGTACGAGGTACAGATGGCGTTGGCTGTCATCGAACTAGGAAAAAAAAGGGGGTTCCCCCACTTTGGCCCTCGTGACGTGAACGGATTGAGATGTTTTGGAAACTTTAGTTGACAGTAAAATGCCCCGAAATTGTTATAATGTATATATTTTAGTATTATTGTATTATGTTGTAGTGTAGATATAATATAATAAGATAAATCAATTTCTTCGAGTTTTTAATTCCCATCCATCAACACTGTATTCGATTCATCATCACACTACCCAGGTAAAATTTTAGTATATTGTATTATGTTGTAGTGTAGATATAATATAATAAGATAAATCAATTTCTTCGAGTTTTTAATTCCCATCCATCAACACTGTATTCGATTCATCATCACACTACCCAGGTAAGTAAGTTTTGCCTTTTGTTTTCTGGATTGCTCTGTATCTTGGATGAGTGAAAGAAATGTTTTTATTTCAATGATGAGGCTATGTTTTAGTAATACTATAAAGTGGCGTCCCGAGATAAGACTTTAAGAAATAAACCTAAAAAATTATGTTAAGGGTTATAGATAATTTTTGATGAATTAAAGTACAATTAAGTTTGAAATCGAAACTATTTTGTAAAGCATTTTGTTTTATTTTGTTAACTATGGAAACTTTAAAGGCTCTGAAACTTAAACGCTCAGGTTTACGCACTTCTTTTGCAAAAACTGTTAATATTTTAAAAACGGAGCTAGTAAAAGAAGATTTTTCTGTAGATTTAGTACGAGATAAACTTACTAAACTACGAAATGTATACTCAAATATAAAAAATCTAGGTGATAAAATTCTTGATTTGTTAACTGAAGACGAGAACACTTTAGAGGATGATGTTACTAAAGAAATCGCGAGGTGTATTCTGATGATTTCATAACACTAACTCGGCAAATTAATGAAAAATTGCAATTTTCAGATGAAATCAATTTAGAAACGAGACCAAATAATGGTGCTGGTATTTGTTGTATAAAGATTAAACAGTATAGACTTCCGAAAATCGAACTTAAGAAGTTTGATGGGGAATTGATAAATTGGCTACCGTTTTGGTCGCAGTTTGAGAAAATTCACACTGTCCCTGATTTATACGAAAGTGACAAATTTTTCGATTTGATTCAGTGTATGAAGCCCGGATCACGTGCTAAAGAATTTATTGAAAGCTATCCGGTGACTTCGGAAAATTATGATGAAGCTGTATTAGCTTTGAAGGAACGTTTTGGAAAACCTGAATTATTAGTAGAAGTGTATGTTAGGGAACTTATTAAATTAATTGTTTCTAATGTGAAGGCAGATCACAAGGATAAATTACCTCTTGACAAACTGTATGATAAAATTGAAGCTCAGTTGAGAGCCTTAGAATCTTTAGGTCTTAAATCGAGCGAAAACACATCGTGGTTATTTCCGATGGTGGAATCGTGTCTCACGGAGGATGTTTTGAAGGCGTGGCAAAGGAATTCGCTCTTTAACCAGCCTGAAGGAACTGATCATTCTCGCCTTACCAACTTAATGAAATTTTTAAAAGCTGAAGTGGAGGGTGAGAAGAGATTAAAATTGGCGCGTAATGGACTCGATGGTGTTAGTAGTAAAGAAGGATATCATGATAAAGCAAGAGGGGAAACAAAAAGTAAATTTAAGAAACAGGCTAATGTTCTCACTGCCACAGGTTTTCTTACAATTAAAGAACATGCTTGTATTTTTTGTGGTAAAATGCATGATAGTAAAAATTGTTACGATGCACATTCATTGTCTCTAAATGAAAGGATTTCTAAAGAGAAAAAAAAGTGCTTGGAACCAAATCATATGGCAAAGTTCTGTAAACAATTTGTTAGGTGTTTTGCTTGTGGTAAATCATACCTAGTTCTTTTGAGTCTAGAAATTAATAATAAAACTGAACCTCCAACAGCAAAATCAGAAATAGACAACATACACACGGCTACAGCCAGACAAACTTGTACTGCTGACATAGCTTTGATGACTTTATGCGTAAGAGTAGCTGATGTCAAAAGGCATAAAGGTATTAGAGTACTCTTAGATTGTGGTTCCCAGAAACCGTACACTTTGAAATCATTAACCACTGAATTGGGGTTACCAGTTGTCTCCAAAGAAAATATTAATCTTACTTTATTTGGAGGTGCCAGAACAGAACCAAAGTTGCATAACAAATATCGGGTAAAATTATATTCAGCCAGTCCGCGTAAGTCTTCAGATCTAGAATTTGAATTTTTAGATCAAGACATAGTATGTGGGGATATACCTTGGGTACCCAAGGATCCGATATTAAAAGAATTAAAACGAAACAACATTTGGTTGTCTGATTTGGGAGCAGATTGTAAAAAAATAGGAATGCTCATCGGTAGCGATATTTATGGAAAAATTCTCACGGGATCAGTAAAACAATTAAAAGGAGGACTAACAGCAGTTTGTATGAAACTTGGTTGGAAAGTTTATGGTGCATCAGGGGAATTTGTTAATCACAAAGATAAAGATGCTTCCATTTTGTGTGCAAGTTTAGTGGGTCACGACTTTAAAATCTCCGATCTTTGGAGCCTAGAAACGATCGGAATATTAGATGCTCATCAGAATTCAACTAACGCTGCTGAGGAAGAAATTGCTCACGAACAATTTTTAAACTCTCTTCCCAGAAACGAAGATGTCGTTATTGTGTCGGTTTACCTTGGATAGTGTATAACGTAGAATTGACCTCAAATCGTCATGTAGCAGAAAAAAGCTTGTTTAGTGTTACCAGAAAACTCAAGTCTTCATATAAATATGAAGAATATGATAGAATTTTTAATGAATGGATGGAGGAGGGTGTAATTGAAATAGTACCAGACGATGAACTGAATTCTAAAGGACACTATTTACCTCATCACCCAGTATTTAAACCAGACAGTGTCTCGACTAAGATAAGACCTGTTTTTGACGCATAATGTAAAGTTAATAGATCGCCCTCCCTTAATGATTATTTAATAAAAAGACCAAATTTAATAGAAGAAATCCCTTCAATTTTGTTAAGTTTTAGAGAAAAATGCATTGGCGTGACCTCTGATATCCGGCGTGCATTTTTACAGATTGAATTACGGAAAGAAGATAGGGACTTTTTAAGACTTTTATGGGGGAAGAAAGAAAAATGTGCTGAAGGTTTTCCGCCATACAAGGGTAGTTTTTGGAGTGAAGTCCAGCCTTTTCTATTAGGGGCGGTTATTTCAGTTCATTTGGCACAAGTACCAAAGGAACAAAGTTCAATTGCTCAGAAATTAAATAAATCCTTTTATATTGATAATTGCGTGACTTCCGTTAATAACTAGGAGGAGCTTGTGAATTTTGTGAAATATTCTCCTGAAATATTAGCTGAAGCAAAAATGGACTTACGTATGTGGGCCTATGGCCCAGTAGAAAAAGATGTGGAACTAACCCAAAGTGTTTTGTGCACTGAGTCCACGATGGAGAATTCTGTACCAGTTTTAAGGATTATGTGGGACAGAAAAGAAGATAACCTTTATATTGAAATTAAGATTGTATTGGTTTCGGACAATTTGTCTAAAAGAGAGGTTTTGCCATTAACGCGGACAATGTTTGATCCTTTGGGTTTCTTGACACCTGTTTTATTGCCTGCAAAGTTACTGCTACAGTAAATTTGGGCGATAAAAGCAGATTGGGATACTCCATTACCAGATAATATCAAAAGTAAATTTTCGATGTGGCATAATAAATTACAAATTTTGGATAATTTGAGAATACCGCGACGTATAGGTTTTGGAGATAGAAGTTCCTGGACACTTCTTATATTTTATGATGCTAGTCAGCATGCTTATGCCACAGTAATATTTTTGACATGTGAAACTAAAGAAGAAACATTAGTCAGTTTTGTAGTGGCTAAGTCCAGAGTCGCACCCTTAAAAGAACTTACTGTTCCCCGTCTAGAACTTATGGCATGTCTTTTGGGCGTGCGTCTTTCCAAATATGTGACAGAAGCTCTTACATTAGATGACACCCCAAAATATTTTTGAACCGATTCCACCACGGCCATATCTCGGATTCAAAGAAATGATGCGTGGAGGACTTTTGTGGGCAATCCCGTGAAGGAAATTTGCATTTTCGCTAAAGCAAATCAGTGGTCATATGTACCGGATCATTCTAAGCCAGCTGATTTACCTTCTCGTGGTTGTTCCCCTCTTCAGTTTTCCGAATTAAATTGGTGGAGTGGGCCTGTTTAGCTTAAAGGCTCTAGAGATAGTTGGCCAAACTTAGAGGTTAAGCCAAATGAAACTTTAGTTTTTTCAGAGCGCAGAAAAGGCATAAATTTAAATATAAATCTAAGTATAAAAGTATAAAATAAAATCTTAGTACAAAAGCGGATAAAGTTAAGTGGTGTGAGAAGTTCTCTAAATTTTCGAAAATGTTAAGAGTTTTAGGTTGGATAAAGAGATTTATCAAAAATTGTCAAAAGAAAATTGTAAATAAAGAGCCTTTGCTGTCTGCTTCCGAGATACAGGAATCTAAAATCATACTTCTTTCACTTGCTCAGGGGGAGAGTTTTCCAGAGACTGGAGACTCCATCAACGGTCTTTTGACCGTACGAGATCAGAGTGGCTTAAGAAGAGTAAAAATGAAAATCACCGAACGAGGTGATTCTTATGCATTCCGGTACCCGATTTTATTACCTTCTAAGCATTATATTGTTGACTGTTTAATTAGAGATTACCATTTAAAGCATTCTCATGCCGGCGTACAAGCATTAACTCTTATAATTAGAGAAGAATTCTGGATCATTGGTGCAAGACGCCGATTCAGCTAAACCTCCAGCTACTGCACCCATTCAGTTACCATTAGATAGAGTTCGAGATGCTTTCGCATTTGAAGTTACCGGCATAGATTTATGTGGCCCTCTGATTCTCCAAAATAAAAACAAAAACTGGGTAGTACTGTTTACATGTGCTGTGTATCGATGTGTACATTTGGAGCTAGTGACATCCGTAAGTACCGAATGCTTCATTCAAGCGTTTCGTCGATTCATAGCCAGAAGAGGTCGGCCATCTATAGTTTACTCAGACAACGGCACAAATTTCGTCGGTACATCTGCATTGCTGAAAAAAGTCGACTGGGTAAAGGTAATTGCTCAGGAAACTTTGCATCCCATCACTTGGAAGTTCATTCTGCCCCCTGCTGCTTGGTCGGAGCGTCTAATCCGCACAACCAAGAATTTGATTGTGAGAGTCTTAGGACAAGCTGCAGTCAATTACGAAGAGTTACTCACCATCATCTGTGATGTGGAAGCTGTAATAAACTTTCGACCACTTATGTGTCAAATGACTCTGAGTATCTTCTACCATTAACGCCTTCCATGTTCTTTCAGGACATCAAGGTTTCAAGTACAGCAGATTTGGATACCTTAGATCGAAATAAACTCTTGGCTCGTCAGCGTTTCTGCCAGGAGCTTCGAGAACAATTTCGAAACCGTTTCAGCAAGGAGTATCTTGGACAGTTAGTACAAAAGGATTGTGAACTAAAAGTTGGAGACATCGTGCTAATAGGTTGTGAGAACCTTAAAGGAGTGAACTGGCCAATCGCTCGTGTCCAAGAACTTTGTACAAGCAGAGATGGACGTGTAAGAGTTGTAAAAGTGAAAACTAGAAATGGCATACTGATTCGCCCTGTGCGTAAACTGTACCCTCTAGTAGAAGTGTATTCATGTACTAAGGATACTATTATTTGATTCCTGTACTGAGGATACCATTGCCTTAACGATAAATTCGTTGATGTTATTTTCTAAATTTTTGTAACAGTAGTTTTTGTTGACGTATTTAACGTCTATATTATACTTCATAACTCATTAGTTTTTTAAGTTGATCGTTCTGAATGATATCCGAGTTACCAGTAATTATGTGTTGGTGATGATCATCTACGTAAGGACTGAAATCTGGCAGTTTGCAATGTCATTTAGCCGACTCTTCTATTTCATGGTCGTTAGTAAGCAAATTCCTTAACGTTTTTTGATATTAAATGCTACTACTGGTCTGGTGTCTATAGCTGGGAAGAAAGGTCTGGTGTCTATAGCTGGAAGAAAGTCTATTGCTGAAGATGCGAGATAAGCGAAAATTGTCGAACTGCGGATGTAGAAAATTGATTTTAATATAAATTTTGCGTTTAGCAAGACAGTTAGAAAGTCTATGTTTACAATAATCAAGAACTATGTCTTTGATAATTTGTTGTAACAAGTACTGAAAATAGGTTCGAATTATCAAGTGATTTCTCAAAAGTTACATCTAGTAAGACGCCCCAGTATGTCCGCCATTTCTAGTCAACTACGACGCCATTAGTGTGCCGCCGCTCTAGCCATAATTGTTAGCGAATCGTTCTACTAAATTCTCATATCGTTATGAATTTATTATCACACACACACACACATATATATAATGATGATGATGATGGTGAAGATGTGTTGACTTATTTTGTTGTAGATAACTTGATTATTATAACTGATATTAGATGAGAGCTTGATTAGCTAAGGCACCAATTCACTTTTTAAGCATGGCCGAAAAATCTGCTGCTTATATTACTGGAACTTAGTATATTGCTGGAACTCATAACTTGGTATATTAAAATCCAGTCTATCTCTACATGTCTAAAGGAAAGAAGATTCATTATCATGGAATAAATATACTTTTATGATTAAAAAAAGGACAAGGAAGACAAAAAAAAGTTTCTAAACTAGTTTATTATACTTTTAAGTCATAAATCGCTTTTAATAAGAAGTTCGAAATGAAAACATACTTTTATAACTGTTCTGCCAAAAAGTTGTTAAAATATTTTAAATATAAGTAATAAAAAAGAACACAGCTTTTTCACAGGTTTAATAAAAGCAAAATCGGAATTTCCTTGCGTACGCAGACATTTAACAATATTTAATGATTTATTTTTCTCTAAATAAATAAAAAAAAAATGCCGGCCAGACGGTATAGTGGTTAGGGTCGCCTGATTGCGATACCAAAGTGCCTGGGCTCGAATCGCGGAGAAGGCATGGATGTAAAATTCTCCGTCCCTTCATAGGAGGCAACGTTGGCTGCTTTATTAGATGCCTACACAATAAAATGGCCACCACTTCTGAATGGCCAATGCCGTTATAGACAAGTGCCCGCCATTGGGGGGGGGGGAAACAGAAATGAGTATACACTAAAATAGGTTACTTTTATTGCTTAATAATATTTAAATATATGCTATTAAAAATCAAACGAAAATAAATTTATTTTCATTGTAGTATAACAAATGAAAATGCAATTAACAAATATATAATTCAGTATCCTCAATTATTCGGTGTAAGCAACCCCAAAATAACTCTCGGAACTTGAAAGAAAAGCATAAAATGCCTTACATAATATGAAAAAGAATTTAGAAATGAATATAATTTTTAACTGAAGCAAAGGAAATGATAGTGTTAAGAAATAAAAGCTCTGTATTAAAAACAAAATATTAAATAATTTTAAATGAGCAAATTTGCATGCATGCCAAACGGATCAGTAAAGAATAAATGAAGAAAATAATAAAATGTAAAAGGAAAAAAATGTCCTCCCTCCCCCCAAGTTTCAGCTGAAAAGGTAAAAAAAATTGCAGTTAATAACGAATACAAAAGGAAACTTTTAAAGCTATTAAAGAAACACGGAAGTTTTGGATAAGGAAAAAGCGCAGTAATAAAATTGTTTTATTAGATACACTGTTGCACTGAAAATGATTAAAGGGGAATGGAAAAAGATGCCGCTGACTGTATTATAGAAAAATAAAAAGCTGTTACTGAAGTCGTAAGTATGTGTCTTGCAGACGAAAGATTGCAAAATTATAGTTTCATTTTATGCCAATCAAAGCACATGGCGGACAAAATAACTTATTAGTAAAAAGTTTTTTTTCCATTACTGTAAACGTTGTATTAAATGAAATTACATAAAGAAGAAGAAGATAATGAATGCATGAAAGCAATCCAAATAAACGATTAAAAATACTAAAATATCATCTCATCTGTGTAAAAAATAATTCATATCAATAACACAAAAAATTTAAAACAAGAATAGTAATTTACAATACAAAAAATTATTACACAAGCATTGATGGTTTTTACTGATCAGCTGCTGTTTTGAATTAGCGTAAACTGAAGTTACAATATTTATGCACTCACGAGATTAAAACACAAAAACGTGGGTTATCTTATTTTCAGCAACCTAATAATTAATAAATGCCTCTCACCGCCAGTTGCATTTTCAGAATACAAATGTTTCTTCTTAACAATTTAATAGCATTGCTATAGTTATGCATTTTGATATTTTGTTACATATTAGAATCAAATTTTATGCATAATCGAAAATGTTTTTCATATTATAAACAGCTATAAAATATTTATTTTTATTTATTTTTTTAAAGAAAAACCAATGCTTTTACTTTCAATAAAATTATCTAAAATTTTACTGGTTCAGTATACCAAATTAATTTTATAACACATGTGGAGTGAAATAAAGCATAATCAACCTAACGCCTAATCTTAAACTTCTCTTAACTTGCTAAGGAAACTAATAATTAGTCACTAGAATCGGCGTAAAGTGCGTAAATTTGCAGGACTTAAGTTTCGAAAATTAAACAGAACTTTCTTCTTCAGGCGCAGAGTGAAAAGTTCTATTGAAGTCTGTTCTATTTAATCTCCGAAGATGTAAACCTACAAATTTACGCACGTTTCGTCGATTCTTGTTGCTGATAATTAGCATCGTTGATATTTGTTCTTCGACGTGTTCATTTTGTTATAGTCTCATAAATTGTTTATGAGTTATTGCTCTAACTCTCACGGCAACCACAAGTCAAAATAATAATAAAAAAAACTTGCTTATGCGTTCCTGATGGTTTACAATTAAAATGATACCGCCAACTAAAATGACGAACTTATCGTAAAACAATTATTACGAGATGAGGTGACTTGCCCTAGTCTTTAAGATTTAAATAATAACAATAAAAACCTAGACTCAAACCTAACACCTTGTAGGCTACAGTAACTCTAGAAAACTTCTGCGATTAGCCAACTTAGCATACACAGTAGGAAATAATGCTCAGTCAAATAAGCGGTGACGTGGCGGAAGCTCCAAGAGTCTTACGGTTAAGATTAGCCTTCTAATTTTAGATTATGCCCCATGCCATTAAATCTGTATAACTTCCTATCTGAGCGAATACTGTGACAAGGGCCGAAAAAGACAGGGTAAAGTTTACCTTAAATCTAAGTGATAGTAAAATTTTAAAGCATGTTAAAATAAAGGTAATTTTTGCAAAGACTGATTTTTAAAATTATATTTATACAGGTAATTCATACTCCGGAGATTTGAACTAGAACAATAAGACTGCGATGCATGAGTACATTAGATAAACAACATCAGCTTAGTTATCAATATCTGTAAAACGCGAAATATAAATTTTTTCCCTTGCATTAACAATAAAAGTTGGGCCACGAGACTCAAATGATTTTGAGACTGAAATCAACACCAGGAAATGGAACTCAAATATTTATTTTATAAAACAACAGGATAGAGTAGAGGCCATATTTTTTTCATTTTTAGAAAGCATGTGGAAAACATATGGTAATCTTATCTTATCTAAATTTTTTATTGTAAAATAATCATATACAGATATTTAATTTAAAAAACAATATCGTTCAGATGACCACCTTTATGTCTTTGGAACTTTTGCAACTGAACGTACAGGTCTTGAAAAATAGGCTGACGCATGTTGCCGGGATTGCGGCTACTCATCAAAAGTACTTTGCTTCATTTGGATTACTATTGTCAGTTTATTTCTGCATATACGACTTTTAAGATACCCCTATAAGAAAATGTCTACAGAAGAAAGATCTGGACACATCGGAGACCATAAATATCCCCTCTACGAGAAACCAATTTATTGGGGGGCATTTCTGTAATCACGTGTTTGGACCCGTTTGAGATACTGTCTGTATCACCAACCCTCTGCATCTAGGTCTACAGCCTTCAAATTCTTGCAACTCAATCAAGCATTATACACATTTTCTTCGTTTCGCACAGAGCGTAGCCGTTCTGTTTGTTTCATGTTTTTTGTGGTACCATGTTGTTTTAATTTCCTGACTCATGATTTAATTAAATTAATACTGGAGTACTGACTGTTGTAGTGTAAATTGTAGGCAATCGATAGAGGAGCGGTATAGCTACATAAGACTCGTTATTTTCGTAAAAGGTTTTTTCATAAAAAATGCGTTGTTCGTTATGAAGCATACCATAGTGACTAAAATTTCCAGAGCTGTCGTATCCCTAAACATCGCCCACGTACTTCTCTCCCAAACCGTTTCCGATGGAAAACGGATTACCATTTGCAAAAGTCTCAGCTCACCCTGTACAATGTCATTCATTATAACGTTGCTATTCTTTTCTCAGACAATCTTGGATTTTTCACAATTTCTGAATCCACAGATTCCCACAGGACAGCAAAAGTGGACTGACTGGATATCAGAATTTCACCAGTAGTGTTGCCACAACACTAACTACAAAATCTCACACGTACTAAAGGTAGAAATACCATAATTTTACAGTTTATCATGCAAGTATTGTCTCGCCGCACTACTGTGAAGATCCTACTCAATTTTGAGGGAGAACACTCCGGGACGGATACGAGGGTCTCTTACTTCTCTTTC
>KK115527.1:900933-924574 GCA_000611955.2 Stegodyphus mimosarum
ATCACTTCTATGCCCTATCCCCCAATGCATGCAGGTAAGAATAAATATTTTTCCTACTTCCATGCTCCAATGTAGGGGATATCCCTCCGATAGTACCGGCTTTCCCTAGTTCCTGAATTAAAGCGTATCTTCTTGGTTTTCTTACAACTTCTTGGCATAAAATATTCTACGTTATAATACAGCGTAAGAAGCTGTATTCTAAATCATATTATTATGCACTGATATCATTATGACTGAACTCTGTGAACATGTACGATATTTTGAAAACTATTTGCCTATATAAAGCATTTTTATGACTTAACTAATTAAAGTAGGATTGTACTCTGTTTGTTTCGTTCATTTATTAGCAAATTGCGCATATTATATTAGTAATGATGAATGCTTTAAAATGTCAAAGATGAAACTTTCTACTGAGGTTGAACTTCTGTTTCTGATGAATTTTCTATGAAACAATATTTTTTCAATTCAATTCCGTATAATTCCCGATATAACGGAATAGTTTCGATTTTAAGGCAATTTATTGCTACAGTATTATTCAATATGTGTCTCCCGAATTATAGTTTGAATTTATTGTGTACCATGTATTTATCACACTAGTTTTTAGTACTAGTTTAAAAGGAAAATATTTTTACCTGACCTACCAAACACGCTGTGGTAACCTTGTAGAGTCGTTAGGTTTTTCAAAGCAGGAGACATGAAAAATGAGATATCCTCGCCAGGACTCGAAATTGGATCTCTCGAGTACGTACAGAGTGTGTTACCGTTATACCACGAAGGCATGCTGGAAGAAGAAAGAAAATATATGCTCTATGTGTTCATATACAGAAACATTATTTATTGAATGAAATTTTGAGCTGTTTGCTTTAACATTTGAGTCTGTGTAGGATGCTGGTTATTACAGCAACTTAAGAAATACTTTAATGAATATATAAAATCGTTAAATTCAGTAATAATTAGACAATATGATATATACAGGAAATAGACCAAGTATGTAAACTTTAACTTTTCCCATATAAGTGAGTTTAAATTCTTCTCTATTGTACACCAATTCTTTCACGAATATGCACAGGAACGTAATGCTATACTTTTTGATTTGACCGTCTTTGTATCTCTTACTTATAGGTAAATAAATGCTCGCTTTATAAGCTTGAATTCTGAAAAAAAAGTATTTAATGCATTAGTAGATAGTAGCTATATCTTCCATAAAAACTATAAAATTTATTAAGAAAACAATTGGTAAAATGAATTAAACGTTTTTTCCCTATGGCGGTTAGTAGCTATTATAAGAGTTGGCCGTTACTAAGTCTGGAAAAGGTGGTCACTTTATTATGGAGGCACCTTTATTAAGGGCCACTTTTGCCTCATGTGAAAGGATAGACAATTTACATCCATACCTTCTCTGGGATTCGTAACTGGTCCCGTTGATAGGGCAGTTAGATTAACTAACCACTTTGCCGTCTGGGTGACTCATATGAATTGAACTTGATTTATTAATAATGAATTAAACTTGATGTATGTGCTTTGCCCGTCAAAGTGTCAAACCTGAGTTGATAATACAACTGCAGCAATAATAATACTTAAAAATCATTTTATTTGCAGTAACATGTAGCAGTAAAAACTGAATAATCTATACAAAAAAACAGCAGTAAACGCTTGAAGGACAGAACAGCACTAACCACTGAACAACTGAAAAAAGTTATCATGCCCTTTAAATTACGTAAATTGAGTATATTGGCAGGATATTGTAGAAATTATAAGGTATATCTCCCACATTCTTAGCGTGCCTTCGTGGTGTAATGGTCAGCACACTGAGCCGGTATTTCAGAGGTCCGTGGTTTGATCCCCGGCGAAGGCATTGCATATTTTTCACCTCTCTTGTTCCAAAAAAAATACCTAATGTCTCTACAAAATTTTATATATTTTTCTTAACGAAAGAAAATAATAATATAGCAGCAAGCTTGAAATATATACCTTTTGGAACATTTATTTTGTTATGTGTTGTAATTACAATACACTTTTCGGGCTCGGTGTATTTATTTAAGTTACCAAATGTTATGATAATTGGGAATAATAATGGATTTTCCCGTAGAATAAACTTGCAGATAATTAATTATAATTTTTTTCTTTAATTCATACGACTTAATACACATGAAAATGCGCACATAAAGTGTCATAATTGTAAATGCATGTTAAAATAAAAATTATGAATTAAGAAACTTATATGCTGATGCACTAAAATACGACACCTGTTAGAATTTTATTTAATTGTGAAATGACACGGATGAATGCAAAATAATCGTAGGAGATATAAGTTCTTTCTTCTTCAAAGCAATTTTTTAAGGTCGATTCTAAAAGTTAACATCGAACAAAAGGATGAAATATATAGTAATTTTTTAATGCTATATGAAAAAAAATACAAATTCTGCAAAGTAGTCCGAAGTTAACAGCAATTTTTGCGTTCTAGCTCAGTTGCGTAAGGGAAATAAATACTCTACTTTGAGCTCACTAGCTACTAACTAGCTCACTAGCTTCTGAGCTCACTAGCAATTTGCACTGCATCTACTTTTTTTTTTTTTTTTTTTTCAAATTGGAAATGCTCCTATACTGTACTAAATTTATGGAAATACATGACGATGCAGAAATCACTTTCAAAGTTTTCTACGGGTAGGATATACGTTTAATTATGACAAGAATTTGCGTTTCAGCTCTATTTGAAAGACTTTAAAGGCATATAAGAAAAACCATATTTTAATGTAATTTTAAAAAGAAAGAACCTGTCCCAGTGTTTAATTGTGATAAGGCTTTACATGCCATCCGTACCTGAAAGACTTTTTACAAGAATAAAAAGAAGTAAACGCTACATTTATAAAGTATTTCTCCCGTCTTCTTAGCGTGCCTTCGCGGTGTAATGGTCAGCACACTCGAAGCGTATTCGAGAGGCCCGCGGTTCGCGTCTCGGTGAGGGCATTGCACATTTCTTCAGTTTTCTGACATCGAAAAAATCCAAATGACTCTACACATTTAACTATGAAAAATTACACTTAAAAATCTATCAAAATACGAAAATTTCATCCAGTTGGCCGCTCATTTCGAAAGTCGATACACAAAAGAGTTGATTTTTTAAAGCAATGATCTCAATGAGTGGAAAGAGGAAACTTCCATATTTATTAAATACTGATTGCTAAAAACCGTGTTTTGTAATAAAGCGCACGTAAGCAACGCATCACTTTATGGTGTATATGAGTGTATTTGCTGAAGAATGTGCAAAATATTGATACGTTGGTAATCAAAGGATGAAGCAAAGTAACTCAAAATACGAAACGCTTTTATGTAAATGACTATTGGGTATGATGCTTGTCATTATTTACATGACACCTTACAGTCAGAAAACTATAGTCATCACTTTATATAAACGAAATTATGGCTGTCTGATGAAGATCCTGAATTGGCTAATACTATGCTTTTTTACATTACGGAGCTAACTTGCAGCAAACATAAATTGCTTCGTTTTCGCAAATGCCGACGTTTAAGACTAGTTGTTTGTTACAGAAACATAGTAATTCTGCCGCTTGCGGCATCTGTGTTAAGAAACGTAATCATGGTAAGCTATAAGACCAGAATTTTACTGAACTGGGACTTTTTTATTGCGTGTGTGTGTGTCATTCCGATGGAAATAATGTTGTCAAATTATCGACCAACTGCTGAGTTTTGTTGTCGCTAGATGTGATGGTATAAGGTATTTCTCCCGCATTCTTAGCATTCTGTAATGGTCAGCACACTCGGCGCGTATTCAAGAGGTCTGAGGTTCCAGTCCCGGCGAGGGCATTGCTGATTTTTCATCTCTCCTGCTTCGAAATAACCTAATGTCTCTACAATGAAAAGTTCAGAACACCGATCCCTGCTCGTAATTTTTACAGAATTTAGCATATTTAGTCATAAAACTTATTGATAATAAGATGGAGCTATTATAAAGAACAAGAATTTTATGAAATCTTTTCTGACTCATTTTTCTATCACTTTACCTGTTGCAACTACGCATAGTTATCGTCATCTTTTATTAATCTCGTGTATAATCTTACTTTATTTATATTTTTTTTAGGTGCTGCGTTTGAGTTTTATAATTATCTATACCTGAGATTTTCAGTTTCATAATTATCTATGCCATTTCTAAGGCCACAGTATACTGATAAAAAATTAAGAGTTTTAAACATTTCATTCAGTAGAATTCTACTTTACTTTGAAAGCTTATGGGTACAAATTAAATATCGATAAAAGAGGGTAAGCCATTATAAGCGAGTAAGCCATAAGAGAAGGAATTAGTTTGAAGACAGTAGATAACGCTTACAAATGTATTGCGTGATTTATTTACTATCGCTGCCTTTATCTTTATACATGAAGCAGATTATACAAAATTATAACTACAACATCGCCAGAGGAAAGGCAGATATCAGCTATGTATTATGATTCGTCCTAACAGAGTCTAATAATTACTCCGGGAAAGTACTATGACTACTCGTTTGCATAACACGATATTTGTATATATCAGTAAATTTTCATCAAGTAATAGCACTGATTCCAGTGTGTTCTTGTTTAAAGGTAAGTTCAATTTAGATGACGAAATTTAATTATATATAATAAGAATATCAATAAAATTAACCTTTTCTGATGTTAATCTTCAGGCTATGTCTGCCGGCCTATACGTAATTATGCGCCTGAAAAAGGATATTAAAAAGAGTTGGCATTTTTATACTTGTATAACTGGAATATGATTCCTTCTAGAAGAGTACAATGCCTCGATACGACTACTTATTTGTATAACGCGATTCATAAGTGAATAAATTTTCAGTTAGTTAATGACACTGACCATGGTATGTTTATTATTTAAAGGGATGTTTTGTTTAGGTAGTAGTATTTGCATTTAAATTATTTTTTCGCATTATAATATTTTTATGTATATAAATATTGTGTTGTTACAAAAAACGTGTGGCAAACTCATTGCTATTCGAGGACAAATTATTCTTGTGAAACTTAGTACATGATACACTGCATTAGAAACGTCTTAAAAGACGTAAAGTACTTTTTTTTCATTTATTAACTGTTATTACATTAATGGTAGAAATGCTTATAAAATTTTCTTATTAGATACTATAAATTATATCAAATCAATAAATTATTAAAATAAGACAAAATAAAAATTGTTAAACAGAACGTATACTTTTTTTAGAAATTTCAGTTTATATATATATATATAGATATATATACGGAATGGATTGTTATATTTTGGAAGATAAATTAAAGGTCTTCGATATTGGCAACTGTGATTTGCCAGTCCTTGTGGTAGAATAATGATTTGGTAATGAAATGTAATTAATTAAAAAAATTAAAAGCAAAAAATTAAAAGACTATAGATGTTTCTTACTTCAGATTTAAAAACAAATCGACAAGGTAATTAAGATTAAAAATGCAGACTACACTGGTTGTTTTTTTGAATAAAAGGGAGAATATAACATTGAAATTAAACAAGAGAACTTAACCTCATCTTCGATAATGGGCTAATGCTAATAATATTTTTGATACCATTCATTTAAAGCAAGCCAAGGGCACTGATATTAATGCTAAAATGTGTAAAATGTTTTAACAGAAATTGAACATTCATTATAAGCAATGAGCCATATTAAATCAAAAGAATATAACTATATGCACATTACAAAAGGGCGAAAGTTTTTCTCCTAACTTTAAACAAAGATATCAAATATGCCACCAGCTGATGAGACTCATGACTTCATTACTGGAAAATGTTAAATGAAGTTGCGAATTTACCAGATATAAAAGACAAAGATCTGTAGGTGAATAACTCGAATGACTGCACATTTAAACATCTAATAGGAAAAGTGCATTTTATCAAGTGAAAAAGGAATAATCAATTAAAAACAGAGTTAGGTTATTTAAATATGGGAAAACACGCGAGGGCTATCTGCCTGAGGGAAGAGATGTCTTCTCGGAGGACTTTCAAAGAAAAACTGGCTCGCACTCCCGGGAAAACCATAAAAAATTACCACGTAGCTCACTCCTTCGTCTAGGTTCAAACCCCGGGGCGAACTACCAGTATTCAGCATCTTAAACACTCGGCCACTGGTAGAACGTGTAAACGATGAATACAGGCATGAGTAAATATAAAATTAGATAAATCATAGCCATAAATTTTCAGCACTAGAAAGGTTGTAAAAAGCCATAAAAATGGAAAACTCTTATTAAAAATTTTAACGTCGTTTTTCTTTCTTTCCTTTCTAAATATTAATCCTTCGTAACACTATCTTATTTCACTATTACCTTCATCTCTCATTATTTTACTTTCCATTAAATCCGCTTCAAACTTTTAGCGCAAGTAGGGTTAGTTCCAGATTAAATATCTCTTGAAGAATATTTCATAGGCCTGCGGTTTCCTTTACGAAATGAATTCTAATATCAGAGATTTTAAGGCTGAAAGCATTTTTTCTTAAAGACGCCTTTTGATAAAAATATACCAAACTTAAATTTTTACACTAAAAAAGAAGTATACAGAAACACGGGGTTTCTGAGTTTATGTAACGTAACTCAGTTCACATTTTTTCGTTAAGACGATACTTTTGCCATTTCTTTTCAGCGGATGAAAACAATTTAAATCCTAAATTTTACTTATTTTGAGGTGAAATCTGCATATTACAGATCCCTACTTTTTTCTAATGGTCTTCTGTACGATAAGGATTATTTCACTGACTGGAACTTTCTGTTTTGAGTGCACATTTGAAAACTGAAATTTAAAAATAACTTAATGAAAAATGAAAATTAAATTTTCCGTTTTTACTAAAATATTTGAAATATTCTGATAAGCTCTTCAGCAAATATTTTGCCCTGCAAACGCTTTGAAACCTCCCGCATATACTAATTAAAAGAGGGAAGCTGCTGCCTTGGCTAGTAGCATAATTGTTTTTTGTTTTATTTCATTTTATTACATTCTTCTTCACTAGGCACAACACGGAAAGGGAAGTATGTCTCGTGGAAGACCTTTTAAGGAAAACTGGCTCGTAACCACGTTATACATGGTTTTCCCCATTTGCAACGTGGATGTTACAAATGGGGGAAAACACGAAAACGCTCATACAGCTAAACTGTTCTCCAGGACGCGAATCCCGGACCAAACTACCAGTGTTCAGCGGCTTTAACAGTTCGGACGCTGGTGGGTTATATTTTTTCGTTTGAACTAACTGAAAGAAAGAAGCTAAAAATCACCTACGTTGACAATCATCTTCAATTTTTTTTCGTTTATGCAAGCTAAGAGGGAAAAGTTAGAAATCCCCTTCTTTTATTAGCATCATAATTTAATTTGTATACATATATGCGCATATTATATATATGCATTAGCTGAATGAGAAAAATCTAAAAACTTTCTTCCTTCACCAGTATAATTTAACATTTTTTTTTTCAGTTATACAAACTAAAAGAGAAAAGCTAAATTTCCCCTGCCATGACAAGTGCCCTAATTTGATTTTTTCTAGCTTTTATAACAACAACGAACAACAAAAATATTTAACGGCACTAGAAATCGACTTCTTTTTACTTTTATTACTTTTGTACTACTCTGAAAAAAAGCAGTCCCGCCAATTGCGCACAACTCTTTAACCGTGTTTCTTTTAATATAAAATCATTTTAGATGTAATTTACGCATCAAAAATTAGTATAAAGGTTCACTATAGTTACAAATCTTTGAACATGTTTTAAAATTCAGAATTTGACTACAAATTAGAGTGAAACTGTCTGAAAAAAATTATAAAACAGCTTCTTAAGATAAAAACACAGAAACCCTTAAAAAATCGAATATAAATTGATTAAGAAAGAAATTCTACAAAAAAGACATTTCGAAAGTCATTTCAATAGCCTGCGAAACCCTTGTAATTTCCTGAATGCAGTTTCTTCATTCGGACGCAATTAAACTTCAGCTGCGTATATGAGGTTTCGCAAACTTCTCTATTTTTGTTAAAACTTCTTTTCGTTAAACTTTTGAAACTAAGTCTGAAAGCTTTCGCAAAATTATTTTAATTAAAATTTCCATTATGTTTTATTTTAAGTATGGAACAATTACCTACTTATATTTAAGATGATTATTTATAGGATACAGCTGGAATGCTAATAATGAAATTTTTCATCAGGGTATAAGGTATTTCTCCCGCCTTCTTCGCATGCCTTCGTGGTGTAGTGGTCTGCATGCTCGACGCGTAACCGAGAGGTCCGTGGTTCGATTCTCGACGAAGGCGTTGCTTATTTTTCATGTCTCCTGCTTCGAAATAACCTAATGTCTCTCCAAGGGTTTCCATAGAATTTTAGCAAAGCTATTCAATATCCATGCAAGTATTAATAAAGAAGTTCTGTTAATAAAGAAATGCTGCAGACATCTTATCATATTAATATAGCATGACAGACATCTTTTCGAAATATTAAAGATAAATTATCATCTTGTTTTAAACCAAATAAAAACAGAAAGATCAAATTTGTCATTTGGAAGGTCGTGTTACTAAACGCGACACATGCCAAAGAACAAAAGTGCCTATCAGATTAAAACATTTGTTAAATATTTATTTGGAAAATTATTCAGTACCGCAGGCCTGTTAAATTACAGTATTAAATCGCTCTATTTATTTACATATAAATATTTAGAAAGAGAATTATTTATATATATACAATAAACGCTACTTAATGTGATCGCGGTTAATGTTATCATTCGGTATTATTATCGAATTGCTCAAGTCTCCCGCCCGTTTGTATACAAAAATATGAAAAATACATCGCTCATTGTGATTAACAATTCGGTTAATGTTGTCAAAATGTTGTAGAATGAATTCTTCAAACCGAAGTAAATTCTCCAAATAATGTCAAAATAAACTTTAAAAACTGCCAGATGATAGAAAAATGTCACCAAGTAATGGATTAAGTCAATAAAGTACTTCGTTTTTGTTTTACTCAGCCATTTAAAAAACATTAGGCAAAAAAGCAACCTTTTGCTTAGTTTGGGGCAAATTTTTAATAGCTCTATTTGATTTCGAGAACAATCAGATACAGGTGTCTCTTCTTCAGACAGAAGAAGATATCTGGTAAAGACTTTTGAAATAAATCCACGCACATCATATAATGAACTTTCTGAAGAACTTAAAGATGAACTCGAAAAATTCTCGTTAAATGCTGACATAAGGAACCCCCTCCGAGCATTAAGATTCGGAGTATAATATCAGTCAAATAATTTCCAGAAGCATTAGACAAAGTTCATAAATGAAATTTTCCTTAAGGCTTGCAGACAGTCCACTAATAAAAACGTTTTTCATAGTTAAAATGCTATGAAGATAAGTATTTATATGTTTTTACTTATATTGAATTAAATAAATGCCGAAGGATTGAATTGCTGATTTGAAGGATATTTTTTCCCCTCATTTAATGTTATCATTCGGTTGATGCTATCAAAATAGATAAGGACAAACCCAATCACATTAAGCGTAGCATACTTTAAGGAATTATTTGTGTTGTTCTACAGCAGGCATATTGCATATATGAGTATACACAGAGGAAGAGAGTTGTTTTAGTTTATTTGATTATCGCAAAGCATACAAAGACTAAGAGGAAAGAATGCATATCTGCCTAAGAGGAAGGATGCTTTCTGGCTCGTATCCACGTTACACATGGGAAAAATCGCAAAAACGCCTATGCAGCAAGCCCGTTCGGTGGGGTTTGACCTCGATCGAACTACAAGTGTTCGGCGACTTTAACGCTTGACCGCTGGTGGGCCGAGCGAGAGAGAGATGGTAAAAACTTAAAATGAAGTAAAAGTAACACACTCAAATAATATAAATAAAATTAATAAGTTTATAAGCCTTGCAGAGCAGAAAAACCTTAGTGCTATAACTTAATAAGTCAAAAAAGAAGCTATAAAAGAATAAACCAAAAGAATTAAAAAATGATAAGGAAATTTTACAGATGATGTTTAACAGATGTCACGAGATACGTAATATGTCGTATCTTATTAATCTGCAGTTTTGAGTTGTTGATGTTCCCAAATGATTATAAATTTATTCATTAGATATGCATACGCATAAAAAATAATGTAGCTTTACACTGCACCTACATATATAACCAAAAATACTCATACACACTCTTTTGCAGAAAAATCGAAGCACCACACGAAGGAAGTGGTTGTTTAGTACAATTTTCAAAGGCCAGTTACCTTGTGTAAGGAACTGAGGCTTTTTCAAGTCTCCCTGATTATCCCTCGGCCTCTGGTGCAGTTAGCACATCAGTCAGCCAAAGTGGAAATTCCCAATTGATGGAAATGTTTATTTTGGAGTACTGCAGGTCTTCCAGTTTGTTAAAATAAGAAATTGCAAATGAAAGCTAATAACAGTGAAACCATAATTTCAGCAATATTACTACTACATTGATGATGTTAAAAGTTATATTTTAAATATAGAAATTAGTGTGTTATAAAATTTTGAAATTTGTTGTAATTATTTAAAATAAGTAATGCGTATACAAAATCTTTATAACTTATATTGCGTTAAAAGTTTTGAAAAGCCTTCCCTGAACAAATATAATTATGCGGACTTTAAAATTTAAAGATCCAGCCTGTAGTGATTTTCGCTCCAGTTAGATTTACGCAGCAGTTTTTCTCGACCATTTCTCAAAAGTAATTGGTTTCATCTTCTCTAATCAGCTCATTAAAGACATAAAGTAAGAAATTTAATACTAATTTTTCACAAAGACTAAAAATTGAAATTCATAATTCATAAATTTCAAATAATCCATTAAATGTTACAGCGAATTTTAAAATATGTTACCAAAACTTTTCAAACAAGCAATACCCAGTTCAAAAAATTAATGAAATTCAAAGAGAAATGAACAAAACAGAAGAGGAATTTAATCAACTTCAACGCCACTTCGTCAGGGGGTAGGAACATTGAAATCTCTGTTCTACAAAAGTCCTTGTTTTTCTGTATCCAGAATCAGCCGATGAACCATTTTGATGTATTTTAATTATAACAGTTCATCCGAAAATTCTGGCCTTTCCCAAAAGCAAGGAAAAAACAAAGTAAATTCTAATTAGAATCTTGAACCTTAAATAAAGAGAATTCTATTTTATTTAAAGAATTGAAAACGAAAGTGAAAAACTAAAATACTTCAGTGAAAAATTTAAATCAAAATTTTTTCATTTAAACATATAGCATATAATCCAAAGAATTTAAAACGTTATAAAACTTGCGTGAAAAGACTTAACTAAACTCACAAGAAGTAATTAAAAACCTCGAGCACATTCAATAACTTCCGAGCACAAATCGAAAATAATATCGTTATAGTAGCGACGCACAAGTTTGCCTTTTTGGCTTCATTGGCGAATCTAAAAAACCTTGGCGAGATAGTAATCGCTTAAAAGGCTAAAATTTGGAACAAAAGATGGAATTTTGAAACCAAGAGAAAAACTTTTAAAATTCTTCAATGAAAATTTTTAATTTTGACAAAGAAAAAGATTATTAATTGAATGAAATTTATGTAAATTCTGACTCTTTTAAAACAAAATGGGAATAAAGAGATATTCTTTATTCTTAATTAAAGATATATATATATATATGTAACGATAGCACACCATATTTGAATACGCAATGTTATCTAATTTTTAGAATGATGAACTTGCAGATGAACGAAGACACTTATTTGACTTTACTTTTTGTAGATACTATTTTACATAAATACCACTGAGAATAAATGTTCCATTGAGGTTAGTAGCACATGATTGCACAATTTTGGATAGGCTGATGTAAGAACACTGAGATAAATTGTCATGATAGGAAAGCATAAGTTTGGGCAGACTGAAGTAAGAACACTGCGATGTAGAAGCGTAGCAATGTTGTTTCGCGTAAATACTTGATACTTAGAGAGTCCATCCATTTTGAAGAAGAAACAGTCGAGCCGGATTAAATTCCATATTTATTTAAATTCTCATTTGTGGCCACAATTAACGTCTTAACAGGATGAAAGCGCAACCAAACCTGGCGCATCAATTTAGAGAACGAAGCGAGGGAGCAAATATTTCAGTTTGAAGTTTTTCGCATTTTGAAGCGCAATTTGGTGATTGGTCGAGAGACATCTGCATTAAGCTTTACGTAAAATCTCCTCATGATTAATTTGAATGACGCAATTTAGACTTATGGTGCTATTTTTAAGATTTTTTAATCCAAATTAAATACAAAATAAAAGAGGTTATAGCCAATTAAATTAAGAAGTTTACTTTCATATATTTTATCTTACATATATATATATATAAATTTAAATTCATTTTAAAAGGAAGTGCATACTGTAAATTAAATGTATAAAAATGATTCAGGAGATTGAGATTTAGCTATTGAAGTAACATGTAACAGTACCAGTAGTAGTTTACAATTAGAGAAATAAAAAAACTAAAAAAATATAAAAAGTAAAAAAGTACAGTGTACAAATCAAAATAAAAAAAAATAAATTAAAATCAACAAGGAAAGAAATTTCATTATTGTCAATGTTGGGAGGGAAAAGGCTGACTTAGTAAAGGTAATTAGCGTTTTTCCGCAAAATGCACAATAATTAAGGAAGGATCGTGTTCCACAATAATGAAAGTACAGTTTTTAGAACCTTTTTTTTTATTACATTACAGTTATTTAAAGCCTGTTATTTAATACAGAGATTAGTATGCATAATTTAATTTAAAAAACTTACTTAAAGTTAAGATTGCTGATTTCAAATGCAAAGTCAAATTTTGAAAAGGCCGATCATTATACTTGCAAATCCGCCTGACTTCTTTTTCGACAACTATGCTACCTTCTGAAAAACACTGTCAGACAAAAAAAAAAAAAAAAAAAAAAAAAAAAAAAAAAAAAAAAAAAAAAAAACGACGCACCAAGAAGGAGTTATCCGAATGGGACGAAAATCGGTAGAAGTGATGTACATGTACAGAAAAACAAATGATTAAAGTTTGAGAAAAATTGGATGATTTATTGAAGTGATAAAGCTTTACAAAGTGAAAAAGTCAGTAATGCATTTGTCCACCTCTGGCCCTTATGCAAGCAGTTATTCGGCTTGGCATCGATTGATAGAGGTTGCGGATGTCTTCCTGAGGGATATCGTGCCAAATTCTGTCCAACTGGCGCGTGAGATCGTCAACATCCCGAGTTGGTTGGAGGGACCTGCCCATAATGCTTCAAATGTGCTCAATAGGAGAGAGATCCGGCGACCTTGCTGGCCAAGGTAATGTTCGGCAAGCACTACAGGAAGCAGTAGAAACATGTGCGCTGTGGGAGCGGGCATTATTTTGCTGAAATGTAAGCCCATGTAGGCGTGACATGAAGGGCAACACAACGGCCTTAGAACTTCGTCGACGCACCGCTGTGCTGTAAGGTTGCGACGGATGACAACCAAAGGGGTCCTACTATGAATCAAATGGCACCCCAGACCATCACTTCTGGTTGTCGGCCTGTCTGCCGGAAGACAGTCAGGTTGGTATCACACCGCTGTCCGGGCAGTCTCCAGACTCGCCTTCGCTGGTCATCGGGTCTCAGCTCAAAGCGGGACTCATCACTGAAGACTATTCAACTCCAGTCAGTGACATTCTAGTGCGAATGAGCCCGACACCACTGCAAACGGGTTTGACGCTGTACAGAGGTCAACGGTAGTCGGCGCAATGGGCGCCGTGACCTCAGCCCCCTTTCTGTGAGCCGTATATAATTGGTTCTTGCGGTCACTGAAGCACTAGTTGCACGTACAATCGATGATAATGATGCATCTGGGGCTGTGAGTGCCGCTCTGACGATTGCTCGGCCTTCACTTTCTGTCCTTTCTCTAAGCGTACCGCTTCCTTCTTGACGCTGTGTGCGACCATGCTTCACCCATTCTTGCCAACATCGTCTAATCGTGGCATCGCTCCTGCTCAAATGTCGAGCTATTCGCCGATAAGACCAACCGGCTTCTAATCCCAACTACAAGACCTCTCTCAAATTCTGCCATCGGCGCATATCGTTCGCGTATGCGAGGCATAGTTACTGTCTACCAGAGCACACGGAATGAAATTCGTGAAGAATATATAACCTGGAATCGTAATTTCTCCTCTTAAATATACTGCCAGATGCGCAGATCAGATGCGCTGTAGCGACAACCGTTCATTCATTGGCAGCCAAAATGCAAAATTTTGCATTTTCCGTCGAAACCTGTATGCATATCAATTTGTGTCCAATTTGCTTTATATCTTCTCGGTGCGTCGTGGTGGGTCGCTTTTTTTGTCTAAGAATGTATAATTATTCAAGAGACAATCGATATTGCTCTAGGGATGGGTGCATTACTGTTTAACCTTCATGATTTGCAATTTGTTATTGCTAAATAAAAAAATATCTTAATTAAAATATATTCCGTTGGAAATTGCGTGGGTAAATTTCTTGATTGTGCACTACAGAATATATGTGATACTCTAATGTTAAATTTAACATCAGCAATTAAGGCAATTATTTGAGCCTCAAAAGCGAAGGTTTACAAAACAGAATGGATTTGTAATTCTGGTGACTGAGCTATCAATTAAATTAATAAAAGTGAATCAGTGTTTACCTGTGATAGTTTAACGGTATCAAAAAAAATTTGTTGAAGTAATTCTCATGAATATCATGTTAGACTGTTTTTGAAAAATGCAGCTCACCAGACGCAGCAGATTAATAATTTATACATTTACCAACACCGAAGCGTTCTTGTTTTTTTCATTTTATTACTCATGTCCTAATTATTTATTTGATTATCCTAATATTTTATTACTTTTCCTAATTATTTATTTGATTTTCTTTAATTATTTAATGAGACTTTGAGCTAGTCTCCATCGTCGATTAGTGTTGAAAATACTCCAGATAATAATGAAAAATATAAAACTTTGGCTTTGGGTAACTTAATATCTAAAGTATTTAATAACAAGATTTGAAACAGGGTAAGAGATTACAATTAACCACGATTCTGCATTATCCAATGAAATCTGCTGTAGTAACAACGTTTCATACAATTTATAGAAGTTTTGCCGTGAATATTGTGCTCAGTGCACTGAAGACCCACAGATTCTTCTAAAGGGATTCTAAATCAGGATTTCTGAAATACGTTTTCGATTGTGACCTTTTTCATTAGATGATATTCTTCCCGTCCCGTTCAATTTGTTCAGCCACCTATTCATTTAATGATGACCTAGTTTTCAAAAATGCAATATACACTCACGTTTGTGAAAATTGCAACACCAAGAAGGAATCGTCATAATTGAATGCAATTTAATACACAGTTGAGTGGTAGTGGTACAAATAAATGATTAAATGTTCAAAGCAAACAAACAAGAACAAGAGATCAGAATCAGTATTTTGTATAAAGGGGGATCCTGTATAAAGGAGTCCGTGCGCGCAGTCTACACTGCAGCAGACGTCTACGAATTGATGAAGCACACAATGAAACACCTGTAGCTATTGACCACAGTGCTGCCAATTGTCTAGAGGAAGCTGTACGGTCCGTCCGCGCCATGCGGACCAGGTGTCTATCATCGCGAGCTGACGTCACATTTCGGGGTCCACTCCCGGATTTCCGAGTTGTCCGACACTCGTCCGTCCACTGCTTCCAAACGCGCATCACTGTGCTGCTGTTACGCTGCACACGAGAGGCTACTGCACGATACGACAATCCAGCTTCACGAAGGCCGATGATTCTCCCTCGTTCAAACTCTGTAAGTTGTTCAAATCTCGCTCTCTTTCGTCGACGAGGCATAAGTACAGGTTGAGTTAACGTTTACCACTAGCAGATAACCACCGATAACCATACACGCCTCGCTACAGCCGTCTATTTATTCGGATCCATCAGCCGTTCAGAGGGCGCTGCTCAGCATACGCATGCGCTACGGATTTGCAATTCTAATCATTTGCATATCATGCGCTACTTTGCATTTCCTGAAAATTTCAGCTCACTCGCGTAAGTCCTTCATGGTGTTGCAATTTTCACAAACGTGAGTGTATTTATAATAAGTTTTATGAATTTTAATAAACAACATAGAAACGCCTTTAAAAACAAATTAACAAATAGCAGTTTAAAAATAAATTAGTCATTAATTTTGAGATATTCTATAATATTAATGCATCAAAATGTTACTTGTACATAGTAAAATTCTAGTTACCTAATTACCCATAAAAATAAATGTTTTAAATACTTCTCTCAGCACTAGTTAATTTGTATGCAACTTCCTTCTAGCTCGAGATCTGTGTTTCGGAAACCTTTGTCTAAATAGCGCTGAAATAGCTCTTTTTTATTCTAAACAGCAGCAAGATGCTACACCAACATCCTAATGTTGAAGTTAAGGACGCTAAAAAATATCTTCCTGTTATATGCCTCACTGGTTAATTTTTAGCACTTCGGTCCAGAATTCCAAAAATCCATTGGGAAAGGTCCGCATTGGGAAAAGACACCTTGTTCAAGATTTCCCTAGATCTTCTCTCATCTCTATACCGGAGCAAAAACCAAAATGGAGAGAGATAATTTCATCGCAACTTTGACTGCCCTACTGAAAGAATTAAAGGCACTGCCCTTGTGCTCCCCTGATGCGACGTTAGCACTTCGGATCGGCCTAACGAAGACATGTTCAACTCCGAGTGACAGCACGGTGCATTTTCAAGAACTTCAGGCTGTCTAGATTACTGTCATCGGCAGCGGTGTTTTATGGTATAAAAATGATGGTCCGTTAAGAAGTAAAAAGGAACTTCAAAAGAATTTTTAAAAACATCCCAGTTGATAACTTGAGTAAAAATTTCCTATCCTTTCGTTTTTTATAACTTTAGTGTCAGATACGCCTCTCATACTGAAATGTACTTGGAGCAGTACACGTTTTGTTTATAAAGATATTGTACCTTCAGTTTTATGATAAACGTGTGTTATTTTGGTGGTTTGTTTTTATGTAGCACTAAATTCACCGAGTTATGAAAAATGGCTGAAAAAGGATACTATATCACATAACTGGAGAAAAATTTTATTCCCATAATTTTTGATTTGAAATGGCTACAGATTTTCCTTTAATCTTAGCTTGCAACTACATGAAAAATTTCTGCCCACATTCCATCGGATAATCGAAGCTTTACTAGGTTAGGATATATATATTCGTTTTGTATGTAAAACTGTACCTTGTAAAAGGATCTTAAATTGTTTTTAGCCCTGAGAAACAACTCCTTGATATCTTTTTTGATAAAACTGATTTTACCTTTGCAATAAAATCTTCGAACACTTTAGCAATTAAGAAAATATGCGAAGTAAAGAAAATAAGAAAGAAGTAAAGAAAATAAGAAAGAAGTAAAGAAAATCGTTTAATAATATTGCCATATTTAGGAAATACTTTTTAAAGTTTAGATGTCTTTTTTTGCAATCATAAACTGTAACTAAACATTGGATAGACGTCAAGCGCTAAACCTAAAGTAACGACTGAAACTTAAGAAGGTCGTAAAAGACCCTTTATTTAAAACTAAATAAGAAGAGAAGGTGCACTTGGTGCTTAAAACTCAACTAACCGCTTGTGAAGAGTTAACTTAACTACAGTAAGACAAACGTAAAATTTAAATTCAACTAAGCCAGTAGCCGAAAGCTATACATATCAGTTTAACGCGAAGCTGGCTCAAAACTTAACCGGCATAGTATCACATATCGGCAATTCTAATGCAAGGCGAAGACTACAAATCTTATTTTATCTAGCAACTTCGTAACGTGCCCCAGAGCGGCAGAACATGCTCTGTCTTACAGTCAAGAAACCTCACCTTAAATATACGCTAACTAAATTTGCATTCTGACGGGAAAACGAAACGGAGAAGTGACAATAAAGAACCAAAACATAAAATAAAGGGTTAATGCACATAAAGGAAACTCATAACTTATTAAGAAAAACTGTACAGATTACTTCTACACGTTCATGCAAATCTATTACTAATTCTAATAAACATTCACTGCATTAAAAACAGTTCCCAGAAAATAAACTCATTGGAGACTGAAAAGAATATCAAATTAATATTTACAACCCCCAAACAGGAAACGTTTCAAAAAAATTATTTTAATATGCTTCCGGAACACCAGATATTGCTTTTTAATTAAGTACTTCTCGAAGTTGTAGTAAAATTCTTTAAACTGGCTTAAAACGTATTTAATTAAAATACTTTGACGGAAAGCCTTTAAAGCTCCTTAAAATTCTTTTTCGCGCTAAATAACGAATAAAAACCCATACTGCATTTCATTCACTATGTTAAAAAAACAGATATTATTAAAATCATATAAGTTGATAAAAACTGTGTTTGAATTTTAAGAGATGAAATATGATGGCTATAGTTTGTCATTAATATTTAGCATGCCCAATAACAGAACGTTTGCTTTTTGTGTTGTGAGCACTGTAACATTAAATATGACTGTGACTATGAATGATGCTATATACCTCTTTTCATGTAATACTTTTATTATAATGCGGTATATCAGCTATGAAGTCAATGAACATTTCTTTAGATGGATATCTGTTCTTTTTATAGGTTTATTTTTTTAAGTAAGAACCGTTTTGCAATAAAAACGAAGTAAATATTTTTCAACAGGAGATTCATTTTCTGAATTTACATAGAATTCTCTAAATTTCAATTTTTTTTTTGTTGGTTTAAACATTTATGGTAATGAACAACGTGATTTTGGATACCGTTCTCATAGAACTCTGCCGCTTGTGATGATTTTTTTTATCCATCACTACCTTGACTTTGAGCAAAGTTACACTTTTTCATACTGTACTGCCGTTCACTGCATTGTCACCCTGTTGTTGGTACTAATCTCACTTGTCTGACAATGGTCAGCACAAGCCCACGACATTCATCGTGGCAAGAATTCAAATGCGCCTGTCGTTTGAAAGAGCCTTGAGCACCATTTAGGTGATAGTCAAACTTTAGCTCAGGCACTCTCCTAATTTTGATAGAGAGCACTCCGGTGGGATGTGTTCGAGGATCCCCTCTCTTCCCCTACCAGCAACCTCTCGAGAGGAATTTCGGCTTGCCGCATATTTAGTGCTTCCATGCCGCACATTTAGTGCTTCCATGCCGCACAGACACTCTACATTTGCAAACATGCATGCCTTCTCTGAAATTCGAACTTGTGCCCTTCGACAAGACAGTCATCGTCGCTAACCACTATCGCGGTCGAGCGGCGCATTGTTACCATATACTTCACATACCTGGAGATGAATATCCATAGTTTTCATGTTTCTTACTGTTGAGAACCTGCAGACTAACGGTATTTCACAGTTGATAGGGCTTAAACTTTTCTGAAACATTTCAGCCTCAAAATTCGAAGTGTACAGATGGACGACGGGAAGCCATCAGCGACCGAGCGGTAAACTCGTTGAGCACTGGTAGCTCGATCCAAGGTTCGGATCCCACGAGCGGGCTGGCTGCATAGACGTTTTTGTGGTTTTCCCCGTCTATATGAAAAAGTTTCTTTTACAAAGTCCTCCCCGAAGGCATTCCTCCCCTTAGGAAGATAACCCTCGATGTTTTGCAGTAATCAAATAAACTAAACCGATGGACGACGGAAATGCAAGTCGAGTCGGACTCTGAGTAAAGAAGGCTAAGAGCCTATAAAGCACACGCATTCTCGCGCATGCACGAAATTTCAAATAGCATTCGTAAACGGAACTTACTTAAAAACAGCCCACGTATATGTCATCATTTTCATTCATTTCTTATCTCGCGGGCATTTATATAGTCTTGATATCCACCTCCTTTAACTTTAAACTTTTTCGCTGCTGCTATGAGACTGTAATTTGCTCTTACGTAAAGCTTTAAGTCATATTCTCTACACAGCGAACAAAAACTTAGAATTGGTTGTGGAAAAAGCAAATAAAATATTCCGGAGATATGGATTATTAGCAAAAATACAAGTTATTATTGATCCCTAGAGTGGACGCAAACTTTTTGATGATTAAAATGATTAAAATCCTTTTGCACGGTGGCCGAATAAAAAGAATACGTCTTCAGTTCCAAACATCGATACCGTGCACACCCCATACCGTTCACACCCTATACCGTGCATGGAGAAACAGCAGTAACATTATTAGGAATTTTGTCATCCTTCTCGTAAATGTCGTCGTGGTACAGACGGTTAGCAAGTTCAAATACTACGTAGTAAGTAGAAGATCAATGGTTCGATCTACGCTGGGAATACAGTTGTTTTTTCAAGTTTCTTTCGCCAGAAATCCATATGAGTCTTTACATCGGTCCTTTGTTTACTGAAATATGGTGAAAGTTAATTCGCCATCACCTAAGTTTGGTTGAGGCCCTGTGTTTTCCCCCAATTTCCCTTTAGAAAGGAAAAGAAAATTCGCATTCCTTCATGTGTGGTGTTTCGGGGAAAATGGTTAGCATGTTTATCTAGCAAGTGAAAGATTCGTGATTCGAATCCTGGCGAAAGTGCAGAGAATTTCACACGTTTCTTGCTCTAGAAAATGTTAATACTCTTTACAAGATTAATGTCATACATACCTCTTGCAAGAAGCAACAAATTGCCTTATGTTAGTATTCAAACATTTTCATGCTCACGAAATCATGTTTTGGCCACCACAACATAATTCATCAGCTGAACTGCATTTAAAATGTTTTCTTTAACCTGCTTTAGTGTACAATGGTTGTTTACATAAGCCTTCCTTTGAAAACGTTCCCACACATCAAAATCACAGAATGATAAATCGAGGTGATCAAGAAAGCTACTAAACGTTGTTTACGCGTTTGTGTTCTAGTAGAACACTTCTTTGATACGGTCCTTCATTTGGTTTGATTCCCACACTGTCATTCCATCTTGCCAAAAGCAGCAACAGATTTTTTTTCTTTTTGATTGAGCTCCTTTATTCCGAGCAGAAGCTTTCTAAGATCTCGAGGTATCTTGTAATTATCCTTTTCTATATTTATAACGCGGGCTATGAGACGCGACAGTTTTACATGGATTGTGCTACATGCAATTTATAATAGATAATCAGTCATAAATAACGAAGTAAATCTCTTAGAAGTTCTTCTGTTAGCTTATTTTCAACATTAGTTACTCTGAGTTCAATGAAATGTGTGAGAACGTTTGTGCTAAAATAGCATGATGGTAGCAATAGATTCGGAATTTTTCTTTACAGAAGTACCATTAAGTGGCGAATTAAATTGTATATTTAAAGAGGTTCAAATATAAATGCAGAATGCTTAGGACTGTTTGTAAGATTTGTCTCTTCTACTCCAAATAAACTATTCTAGATCCTACAATGAACCTGGCAAATTCTCGCATAGACGTGAATAAATAACAGCACAGGGGAAGAGTGAAAAGTAACTCTTTATTAAATCGAAGTTTAACAAAAAGGCACGATCTTCGTGCGTTACAAAACACCGTCAGTTTGCGGTGGGAACGTAATTGTAGAATATATTTCAAGTCGAAGCTAAAATAGAATAGTGCTGGATTAGCACGTTAATTTACACCTAACAGGTTGACTCTCAAAACCTCACAGGCGTGGCCAAAAGGCTTACTGGCGTAACAGCAAGGTAGCAACGAAACGTGCGCTGGCTAGCGAAAACACGCTCTGATTACACTCAGAGTTTTACCCGTTTAAATACTCACTTCACTTAACTTTAAATTTACATCCTGGAGAGAAAATACAAGGGGAAGTTGAGATGATCAAGAAAGGTATCAAACCTGAAATAAATTTGTTATGCAAAATAAAGGAAACCGTACATGTTTACCCCCGTTGTAATATACCACGACAGAGAGGAAAAAGTCGTAAAATTTTTCGTGTGATCAGTTTTGTCATACTTCTTTCTGATCATTAAAAATTAGACAATTTGAATTTCGTCCTTTTCTAACTAGTCAAAAAAATCTGATTTGTACACAACCTGACTTCCTTGTACGCAATATTAAATTGTACGCATTTTTTCTTGCATTTCATTTAAACTTATTGGATTGAATTAAATCTACTACGTCATTAGCGCATAAACCATAACAGAATACACGCACTCTTTAAAATTCACTGCATTTGTTTACCACAGCGACACCGTGGCTCTAGGTTCGCTTAACAGCGTTATATCTCATTCATTGTATGATTCAGAATGCACAAAAAATTATATCATCTCAAGAATTATCTTATCGTTGCCACATGTTCTATTCAAATATTAAAATACTACAATAAATCTAAGACGATGTATAATAAATTAAGCAAAAAAAAAAAAAAAAAAAACGTTTTCACACACGATTCAGGATTTCTCATTCAATTAATTCAAATCTCACTTAGCGAAAAGGCAAAAATACATAAAAACTCAAAATATCTGTATTAAAAATTACGAAGTAAATCTTAAACACTTATTTCCTCGAGTAAATTCTAGAATGGATCAAGCATGATTTAATTCGGAATAATAAAAGAAAGCGTTATCTTTGTTGTTGCGAAGCTTAGTTTCTCTAGATTAGCAACAAATCCACTGTTTTGGTAGGTTTCAAATGTAAACAAGTATGGCTGCTATGTTAAACAAAAATTAGGTTTAGCCGCACTTAAACAACTTTTAAATTGTTGATAATTCTACAATTATTGTATGCAGGTTAACTAAAGGCATAAAAACCTTAACCAGAAGATAAGAATTCAGTCATTTTTGAAGCAAAAGATGCACAATTTACAAACATATAAGAATAAAGAAACTGAGATCACTGAGCCGAGTGACATATATATATACTTATATTCTCAGAATTTAAATGATATTGTAGATTAGTTCGCAGCAATATAAATTATTTATTTATAATTACTTTTAAACCTATTTCTTTAATTTTTTACTTTAATTTGCTTTTTACGAATAGAAATTTTGTTAAATTCAAATATATGTTATATATATATATATATATACTTTTGGTGCGGCCGATTGCAATCCAAATAGGAGGTGCACATCGACATGTTACAGCAGTCCTGTATACAAAATTTCAACGTTCTGAGGCTACTCGTTTTTGAGTTATGCGAGATACGTAGGTACGTACGCACAGACGCCACGAAAAAAAATCTCTTTAGAATCTAATTTAAATCAGTTTTATAATTTTTGGGGGAAAAAAGAGTCCTTTATTCTGTCCTTACCTACAGATGTCACATAAACATCGTTAAATCGCATTCGATAGCGGACAAAATGGATATTTTTGTTGAAATATGGTACCTGAAATTTTTCGCGATTGCAATACTTCCTTTTTACTTCGTAAAAGGAAGTAAAAAAGAAGGAAATTACTTCAAAGTGAGTGTTGACATACGAAATTTACTAAATTGTTATTGTTGCTTAACCTTCTGGTCTCCGATGAATGTATTAAATTGAAAGTGTCTGGCCATTTGAAACAACAACAATTTTCTGATCTTGAAATATCAACTCAGATCGAGTATACGACCTAATGATAGCCGAGAGAAAGCCTGTCATTAGGCAAGGCCCTGGGCATTACCGACCATGGGCATCTCCGGCCCTGAACACGTCAGACTTTTGCCCAGCTCCATCTCAGTTCTGATGGAGACCATCCTGTACAACCCTGTATATTATACAAGGATCTCTCC
>KK115527.1:924648-960804 GCA_000611955.2 Stegodyphus mimosarum
TACAGCTAAACTCTCGAGGGTAATTTCGTCTCAACAGAATTTTAAGCGCCCTAATGCCACAAAGATACTATACACATATAAACTTCCATGACCTCTCTGGGATTCGAACCCTGTAGCAGCCTGCAGAGCTAACCCTTAATTATTAATCAGAGGGGCTGAAATCGAAAATTAAATGTTAAATTATAATATATATACAATAATTAACACTAATATACACATCAAATGCTAAAAGAAAATAAATTTACTAATTACCACATTACGAGTGGCATCAGTTAAAATATCAGCTCCAATGTTGATTGGTTGGTAGGTAATATGTCAAATAAAATTAATATTTTAATTTAACATAGTCTAATATACAACAAGATGCATATATATATATATATAAAGCATGAGCAATAGCAGCCTTTTATACGTAATCTTAACTACCTGAATTATTCCTTAAGCCAAAGATTGGCACACCTTTGTAACTTTTGCTGATGAAAAAAATTATTTTTATGTTTTTCGATTTAAATGTGCCTGCCACATTATCCATAAAAAGCTAAAGCCATCACTACTTTCTTCGTACTTTTTAGTTAACTTATATCAGCCACATTTCCACAATTTTAGGTGCTATACAAGCTTTACATTACACTAAATTTGCTAGAATTAATATTCTTAAACCAGCTTGGCTTTTCCTCCTTCATATAACAAGAGGGTTTTCAAAATCACCAGTCATTCGCAGCACAATAACACTCTTAGTTTTCTTGTGAAGCCTTGTCTCACATAAAGTTTTCATTTTTTATACGCACTGCTTTGTTTGACAATACATGGGGGAGAAAGAATGGTTTCATATTATATATTGTAAATGTCTTTAGAATGGAAATTTGTACATAAGCTTTCAATTTATTTAATTCAGTCTATCATCAGTTATGCATCTACTAATTTAGTTTCGTGAAAATTTATTAAAATGATGCATTGTGCCTAATCCGAAATTTGCCAAGAATGCCATTCTAAACTTTGAAAACGTTTTCCCAATGAGGCAGAAACTTTTCTAGCTTTCCAGGTACACAAATGTACACTTACAAAAATTCCCATGCTTCTGCAGAACTAACCCAAATAGAGGCATATCACATTTATCTTCATCAATTTCGTTGTTTTCCCATTTGTTGTTCTTGTAGACCCAAAATTTTCTTATTTGTTCTTAAATAATTCTCCAATCTGTGTTTTACGATTTAAGGCGCTTTGTTGTTTTCTTTGGTTCTTCTAACATCAATTACTTCATTTTTTTTTGCTTTTAACTTCACTTTTTTGTGCTTAGATGCCTTAACATATAATCAGTCAAACTAACCAACCTAGAGACATAGTTATTTACGTCAAAATTTACAAATTCAGCGAAAAGCAAAAAATAAGTGCCTTAGGTTCAGTGGTACGTGATCTGTTCCAGGAATATAAACTATTGCATCTCAACCTCAGTAAAAATTAATAGAAGAATGCAATCGTTGTATGGTTTTCTGTTCACATTATAATCTACTTTTCCCAGCCCCAATAGAAAACCTTGGTATTCACACTTGAGAATACTTTTGAGAATTCACTCTTGCATTACATAAATCTCTCTTATCTTGTAAACATCTGTATGCCTGAACTTTCTTAAAAATTCCTAACTTCAGTCTACTGAATTCTAGTCTTTTTCTCGGAACAAATATGGTATAGAAAGAAATGCTTCTTTTATTTATTCGCGCCCTTTAATCTTTTGTCTAAATTGCCAGGCTCCAAGAAAATTTTATGTCAGCAGTTTTCCCAGACCGCTGTTGAAAGTTTCTCTTACCGAAGATTGAAAAAGAGGATGATTTCGTACTTCAAAAATCCATAGGAAAGTGAGTCATCCATTAACGGTGCTTCGAATATGCTTAAAGAAATCTCGATTCGCGTATCATACTGAGTTTTAAGCGTATCGCATATACTTAGTTTGAAACTTTTAGCGAAAATTTAAATTAAATACAGCTTATGTCAGAAACGAAATTTTCTTTCATCTGTGTAATATTTTTCTTTTTTTTTAAATAATTAAGTCGAAAAACTGAAGAAATCCTCAATTCTCTTGCCGGGATTCGAGCACTGGACCTCCCGAATGCCCGCCGAGAGGGCTTCCAATTACACCATGAAGGTATGCGAAAAAGTTGGAGAAAATACCTTATCCATTTATAACATATATACTTGATATTGTATAACAATTAATTATATTATTGTATACCTAGTAATACTTAATAATTATAATATATTTGCAGTTACAAAATTTTAAATTATCACTGTTATACATTTTAATGTAGTATATAGACGTGAAAAAAATGTAGTATCTGAACAGCCTTTCTTCATAATTTTTGGAAAGCAATTTATTCTACACTCGTATACCAGTTCGAGAAAAAAAATGTGCGACGTTGTTTAATATTAATTACTTTCATATAAAATGAGGTTTTTAATTTCGTAGGTATGGTTTCTCGTGTCCACTAGAGACAGGTCTGAAATGAACTGGCAGAAGAATTACTTCAGGAGCTTTTTAATTTACTGCTAATTGCCTGGGCTTGCGCAAAATTTATTCGCTAGAATTTCGGTGGCACGATACGAAGACTTGAGCATTAACTGGGAGGGGCCCGTTAAAGGGAACTGCAACATCTCTCTTACATGTTTAAGAGCCCGTATCGAATCAGCATTGCGAAATCAAGAAAGCATTCACCTTTACAATCTGCAGATCAGGTTGTTTTTCCAGCTCCAATGATCATGTGAAAGATATTACGGCTTGTTAATTTCCCGGATTATTAAAGCGAGGTTTAAAGTACACAGCGGCTAAGTTAAGAGACGCACGCGGGCTAATGCGTCGTATTTACACAAAATCAGTTCCTGAAATAGTTATGGAATATGTATGCATAATTCTGTGTCTGTTCAGTTCGCCGGTTCCTCTTTTCATCAGATTTTAACAGGAAATATTTATTCACTTCATTGCAAGTGAAATAAAGATTATTGGCATTATAGAAACAGCAATGAACAAATTTGAGCTCTAAAATGCAATTTTAAAAGGATACACTTTGACTTAAGTACTAACTTAAATCCTAGTTATTTTACATTTACGTAAAACAGAGTTTTATGTCTATCAACCAGTTATCTTATTATTTTAACTTTACTATCACTTTAATTTTGTCAGCTCCCACTGGGATACAAAGCAGTTAAAGAATTTAAGAACAAAATTTTTGAATTTGAGAGGGAGAGCTTTTGGCAACGACCGCTGACCGTATCGATACGATTTTGCCCCAACGTCTAAATTTATTTAAGTCAGCTTTAACCTTTGCTAGCCGTTCTTACTCTCGTGAGTCAACGGCTTGAAGCTTATAAATGGGTTGTGTCTTGTAAATTGCGTATTTTAAATACTTCAGTTGTACTCTAATACTTGTATTCTGTTAAACCTGCAAGCAGCAGAAGTTTCTGTTATTACGTGTTGTTTAAATTGTTAGACTGAGAAACTAAATAAAATCGTTTGTTTTAATCCTTTTATTGAGTTGCTATTAGTGTATTTAAAGATTAGGCATGGGCGACAAATCTACTGGCTGTCCTTTACGAAGCCAGGAATTGACATTTAAAATAGATACGTTCTGTACAAGGGTGCTACAGCAAGTAATTAAATCAGGATTTTTTAGTACTAGTGTGCTCATGTAATTTCGACAGACAGGGTTTGATTTGCACAAAGGGAAATGTCGCATGTGCCCCGAGCTTACACTTCGCTGGGGCCTCTTGGTCTAACTATAACATTTTAAGGTAATTTTTTCGAATCTTAGGTTTTTAATAACAAAATTAGAAGAAAGAATAAAATCTAAAATTTCGTATTTTAATGTTTTATGTCTTTCTTCAATAATTAAGAGATGTAGCATTTTCTTATATTCTCTTTGGCGACTGGTATCATTTAGCAAAGCTTTGACATGTAAACTAACACTAAACTGCTTAATCGATCATGGCCACCATACGTGGTCACGTGATGCCATGTAAATTTGAGAATCTTCTGGTTCTTGGTCATATATTCGGTTATTAAATTGATAAATAAATAATTTAACTCCATTATTCTGATCTTGTTTTTGTAATTTAATTAATTCAGGTTTGCAATAAAATAGGTAAGATTTCTTTAAGTTTTTTAGAAGGAGTAAACAAATTCCTGGTTTAAAATACGTAAACGTATGTTTTACACAAGCCATAATAAACTGAAAGCACGAAAACAAAAACATATTAGAAAGATGAAATGTATCGTTTGTTTAAAGAATTTTAAATAAAAAAGGTAAATCATTAGATTATTTTTTCAAATCGAGCAAAGCTTGTTATGCACAGATAGTCTATCTTGGAATTAATTAAACTGACGATGATATTACGGATTTAATATAAGAAAACAATCTATTGGGTCATCTGGAAAGTTCTGCGGCTATTCGATGCTAAATACGAATGAAGCAGTATAAAAAGCATAAGCAAATTTCGTTGAAGCACATAAGCACTGTTTTGTTCTATGACCTTTTTGTCGTCTTTCTGGTAGCTGGAAATTTCCTTTTTAAAAAAAGTTGTTGGGATTTTATTTGTAAAGAAGTTATCTAGGTGCTATCTGACACTCTTCAAAGAAGTGAACACCAGGCCGATCAGAAACTTTTGAAGTGACTCAAAGAGATGAAAATTTGACAGAGCAAGGTCAGAGCAAGCGTTATGAAGGAGACTTAAATCATCTCAACTATACTGAGTAAGTTTTTGTTTGACTTTCATCGAAATGTGGAGTCGAGAATTACCATGCTGGATGAAGGCACCTCGATAATTGATCAATTCTGAGCGTTTTGTTTCGATTCCTGCTTTTAAAACTGCCATTTGGGAACAATATTTTTCCAAATTTACTATCCAAATTGGTGGCAATAGTTATAGTTTGCAGTTCCTTTGTCTTCCGTTCATATACAAAGCACTACTTTTGGGGGATGCAACCCATTTTCGATGGTACTAAAGGAGGGCTGACTTACCACCATAATCTTTTTCTTGTAATATTAATGCATCCAGTTCTCATCTCCGGTAATGAGTCGTTTCGAAAAAGAAGTAACTCTATTTTTTTCAGTAAAGAATCACATTCCAAAACTCGAGAAAATGTATTCTGCTCTGTTAAAGTGTGAGGTACCTATACATCGTCGACCTTACATGCCATATATTTTTCAAATGATCATGTATTGTACTTTTTTGGAGTATTTAGACTGTTTGATAGTTCCTGAATTGTATAACGTAGATTTTCAGCAACAGCTTCCTTTAGCAGCTCCTTATTTATATTAAGTGGTCATCCAGAACGGACATCATCTTCGAGGCTGAAATTTCTACGCTTAAACTTCTCAAACCGCCTTCAAACTGTATCATCAGAAACAGCACTTTATCCATATGTAATCCTTTCTCGAAATAAAAGAGAATAACATGATGAAAATAAACTTCTGATTTCTTCATTCTTAACACTACATTGGGAAAAAAATTACTCAAAAATCCAAGAGTGAATTAAGCAACATGAGCATAAAATATCATATTTAAATATACGATTTAATCAGGATCAGTTCTGATCAGCAATAACAAAACTATGCGATTTCATTTGAAAAATAGCAGAGCTTTCCGAATGACCTAATAATAATGATAAAGGGAACATAGAGCTCCAGCTGTATCAAAACTACAATAAACACGTTTTTAAGAAAAGCGTTGACGGTTGTATGCCGCTGTATGCATCTTTTATTAATTATGTTAATAGCGCAAAAGTTTTTAAAAATTATCAATGAGCTATGTAAAATATTATATGAATAAGATATGTTGTTATAAATTACATCAATTAGAGATATTATTAAAATATAATAAAGATACAAACTACTAAGAATTACGTTTATTGCTTTTAAATCTCAGAGTTTTGTTCAGCAACGCGCAGTTTTAATTGGAAAAATAAATTAAAATAAATTAAATACCTTATCAGAACAGAAGAGAAACACGCCAAATTAAAACATCAATTTAAAGCCAATTTAAAGCCAATTTAAAGTAACAAAACAACAACCTTGTGTTTTGTTCCTATTTAGTGAACAACTTTATCGATTTTGATGACAAACAGGTACAGGTCCTTCTTCATCAGGAGCAACAAAAATCTGCAAACATCAGAGCATCCTTCCCAAAATATACAAGTCAAATGTAATGTTCTCGAAATCGATAGAGTTTTTAGCTAAATATACGCCAAATACAAGATTGCTGCTTCGCTAATTTTATGTAGAAACCTTATGTTACGTGGAGTGGCAATGCATACAAAAACACGTTATTCGCTAGACAGTGTGAATAAAAATTAAAGATCTTACGTCATGCGGAATGAAAACACCTCTGAGAACTGGCATTTTGCTAAGATTTTTCACTTTTTCTAGATTCAGTGACTTAAAAAGACAGAATATTATTTCTTTTCTTCAAAATGAATTAAAATGTGATTACAAATTCATGAAAATTGCAGTAATTTTGTCTTTGATTTCAATGACTTGGTGGTTATAGTAATATTTCTTTTTTCATTTTCTCCAAACACTTTGTTGTTTAGATTTAGTTTGTCTTCACACAGCCATTTTATCAGAAAGTTTTATATTGTGTTGTGTTAGAATGGTTTATTTAGATAAAAAATAGTCTTCCCGCTACATTTTGAGTTTCCTAAATGTCTTGTGGTGAATGCCACTTATTTATTCTATCTCGTCTGTTGATGGGGTGCCACATTATACTTTCTAGCAAGAATAACAAAAAAAATTGTTATAACTTAGCGAAGGAAATTTTTAAGGGCCGAGCTAAAACTCTAAAAAAAGTTAATTTTTAGTATTAAAATATAAGGCATCCACCAGTGGCGAATAATGATTTTTCTTTCGTTTTCTGTAAGCGTTTCTATTAAATTGCGAATTATTTTAAGTGATAATTCATTTTATATTTAGCCCGTATAGTAAGAATATGATTAATATTTCGCTATTCCATTCGGTAGATGAGGGGTTTCTATTAAAATGAGAGCAGTGAAGTCCGCATCGTTGAATTTTTCAAGCACGAAAAGCATCGTCAAATCTACAGAATGATAAGCCAGATTATTATTTTATACTTGGAAAATTTTTCTAGTAAAAGCTCATAATACCAATTAATCAGAAATGGCATAGAAAACCATTTTGGGTACTTCAAATACTCAAAAATTTTCTGTACCTTTTCCCATCAAAATCATACACACCAAATACTGAAATCGGTTTCTCAAAACGTAAAAGCAGAAAACTACGAAAACGTCTGTAAAGTACTGTGACCAAATTTATCAGAAATTATGATTTTTATAAGCATCTAAAGTGATAAATTACTTGCATGAATTTCTACTATTCTGTTATCTAATGAAAAATTCTAAAAAAAATACCAAACAAAGCAAAATTTCTTAGCTCCAGGCTGCTCATCAGTGATTGGTAGTTGAAGAAATTGAACGCTTGCAGTTCCAACACGGGTTTGATTCCCAATAACTGAAAGATTAATTGTACGTTTGCTTTTGAGAATCGACAAAGACTTTCCCTGCTACTTACTGTTAAATGGCAGTTCCACTTTCGATCTACTTACTGGCTTAAGAATCAAAGCTCAATAAAATCATGAAATGATGATAAGTTAATTACGTCTTTCAAGTGGTGGAGAAAGTGTTGAGTGTGCATTTGTAGATGCTACGATACAATAGCCATCATTCCTCCTCTGGTATCTTTCCTCCAAGTGATATAGCCGTATCAAGGCTAAAGAAAGTATAAAAACAACTCTCTGTAGGGATTCTTACGTCTAATACTAATTTAACATTATTTGAAAATATATGTAACTGAACACGTGAAGATAGATGTTTTAAAGCGTTTTTAATATTGGTAATAGTCCCTAACATTTATTTTTTCACATTTTTAACGCTTTATAATTTGTAAGAAAGAATTTCTTTTTTTTTTTTTTCTAAAATTGGCTTTTCCAGAACTGAACTGTAAATTCCACTTGCAGGTTATTTATTGGCTTAGCTGCTGTATATAAATTATTGCCCCTTACCTTGCACATCAGCTTTCTTTCGGAAAATATTCTATGACTAACGGTCTAAAGGAATGACATGAACATAAAAAATACTGAAAACGTTTACTTTCGCTATCTTGAAAAAAAAAAGGGAAAATAAAAAAGAAAAGACACTATAGAAACCAGGTAATAATGGCAAAACGTGCCTGAATTCCCAGAGCCGTTATCAACTTTATATCAACTGAACCTCAAGAATGCATATTAACCCGCTGCTGTCCATATCAAATTCTTTGTGCGTTGCATCAGTCATGGAAACCACGGTGCCTGAGGGTGAATTACAGGAGTAATTACTATGAACGGCGCCAAAGGCATTAGGTTTTGTCTAGAGACGGTTAAGAAATTGATAACGAGTGTTCAATATTTTATATCTGAGGTGTACAACGGACACCCTTTTACAGGTCAATGTGTTTGCGTCTCTTGCCAAGGTTAAGGACTTCGGATTGAAGACTCCTAATTTTTTCTTACCCCATAGGAACAGGAAACTTTCAGTGTTCTTCAAAGAATTCCGAGGTTTTTATTTTTATTTTATTATATATATATATATATTTATATATTAAAATAATATTTAATAAACTTTATATATATATATATATATATATATATATATGTATAATAAAACTGCGTTATTATTGTGATATAACTGCATTGTCATAGAAAACTGTGCCCTTATTGAAATAAGATGACTTGGTGAGAGTTGCAACGGATTAATATTGGAGAGGACTGCATCATAACTTGAAAACTTTGCTGCGTAGTTAGCAAGATGACACTCGAAGAACACACATAACGGTAAATTCCAAACATGATTTTATTTTAGTGACAATGCACATTATCACTGTGGGTGCGTTTTGTACCCCACAACATATATATATATATATATGTGTGTGTGTGTGTGTGTGTGATATTTTAAGGCGTAGGTGAAGGCATGAAGAAGACATTAACAAAATCAATTTCGGCGAATCACGATCTTTATTTTTACACATTTCAAATCATCTCTTTGGCAAACAAATTACCTTTGAATCATCGTCGAATGCAATAAATTTTTATGTAACAAGAAAAAAAGATACGATTTCAAGTAGGGAAGTATAGCAGCGCACAGCTGTTTGCAGGGTAGAAGCCAGGAAGAAAAGGGAGGCCTAATTACTTGTGACTCAGTATTTATACTTTGTAGGTACTCTAAGCCGTGATTGGTTAATTTTAGTTGTAGTTGCCCTTTTCAAGCAGTGTTATGTAATTTGGAGTGATCTCGAATTTGGGAGAACAAAGGAATTTATGGGGGAGGGGAGAACACGAAATCTAGAATGTTAATTTTGAGGTCGCCAATAGTTTTCAAAGCAGCTACCATATTTTGTTATACCTTACATATATATACGTATATATATATATACAGCGTGGTCATAAAGAAACTTTTCCAACATCTCACTTCTAGCGTCCGTTCCGGTTAACCGATCGAGATGAGATTGCAAATATAGTTATTCGGAGCTATGCTCTCAAGATTCTGTGAACGGCAACACAGGGCCGCTCACGGTTACAGTTATAGTTACAAAAACTCGAAAAATCGAATGGCAACGCCTACGTTTTCCTGTCGCAAAATGTTCAGCGCATGCGAAAACTCTAAATATCGTTGGAACGGTACCATTATGTCCAAACACTGGCATGCATACACAAAAAAGAGATCTGAAAACAGGCCAACGAACACAATCTGGGAGCACGCAGAAAATCTGCATATGACAGAGACAAGACACCTAGCATTGATGACAACATATATCAGACAGAAGAATACCTTTATTTAGATCAAACATTTTCCACATAGGTGCTATCAAAGCAAGTATGCATTGCATCGGGAGACGGTGTACAATACCGCTGAACGCAACATGGCATAAGGGATGTTTGCAATCTCAAACCAGAAATCCATAGGCGGTCAGATCGGGGAATCGCGGAAGCCACGGAAAACGATAATGGCGTGAGACGATGCGACCACCAAAATGCTCTTCCAGGATCATTTAACAAACCTCGCTATATGTGGAGGTGCACCATCTTGTAACCAAACGACGTTATTGAGTGCATTCCGCCTACGCAATTCCGGTAGTAGCGTTCATCCCATTTTGGTAATACAGTTTCATCAATTCGCCACGAACTTTCCCAGGAAGAGTGATTCCGTCGTCATGTGCGAGTTCCCGAATGACGACTTCGGGTACCCGCCTGACATTTTATTGGTTTCTTACGCTGAATATCGGCGTTCTATGATTGGTATCTTGCCTCTGTTATATGCAAATTTTCTGCGTGCTTCCAGATCGTGTTTCGTTGGCTGGTTGTCAGAACTCTTTTTTGAGTATACATAACACGTCCATTTTTGGGCATATTGGTATCGTTCCATAGCTATTTAGGGTTTTCGCATGCGCTGAGCATTTTGCGACCGGAAAATGGCGTTGCCATTCGACATGTTCGAGTTTCTGTAACTATAACCGTAACCGTGAGGCCCCCTGTGTTGCCATTCACAGAGTCTCGAGCGCATACCTCTCGAATAACTATATTTGCAATCTCATCTCGATAGGTTTACCGGAACGGACGCTAGAAGTGCAGATGTTGGCAAAGTTTCTTTATGACTCCCCTGTATATTTAAGCATTAGTAAGTACATAAACCATTTTAAGTGGTAATAAGGACTTTCAAATCAAAAATCCAGCGCTGAAGCTGCTGAATTTATGAAAACAATGCAATTTAAACAAATAAATCACTACTCACCATGTTTTTAAAATATAAATTAAGATAAAACTCCTGCAAATAAAATTTTATTCATAAAAGAAAGAAATGTTAGTGAACAAGAATTAATTTAAAATGCTAGAAAGACCAAATTATAAAGAGGAATGCCTGGAATACATTCTAAAAATTAATGATATAAGGATTAGAAATTCTTTTAACACAGTTCGAGCATATTTTCAAAAAACGTGTCCCGATGAATAGCGATTTATTTGTTTCAGTTACACACACACATATATATATCTTGATTAAGGAGCTTGGCTTTCGCCGAATCATTGAGATTTTTGCCGCGTGATGCGGACAACACACAACGGTATCTGGGGGTTACTACTGAACAGCCACACATATATATATATATGTATATATAAGCGGAAAACAACTTTGTTGAAATGATTCAAGTAACTGAATTTCCTGCTTATCGTTTGATGAAGCAATTTCTGAGGGCGGGGCCAATAATCAGAAAAAAAGAAACTGATGAATTTAGCGAAGCCTAATCTGAAGTGAGCACAAATGTATATTTATTAATTTAGAAAACATTACCTTTTTTTTTTCTATGTAGCCATAATTCTCGTCATGTCTTATTCGGTTTAGGGTCCTATCTTCGAGACTTAATTACAAGCAGCTTATCTTAGCAGGGATGCAGGAAAAGTTATTTAATTACGAACATATCTTTTAATGGTATTTGCCGTGGTGTTATATTTTCTAAAGATTTCTCTAATTCACATGAAACTTCTAAATTGCTAAAAGTGGTATTATTTAACAGAGGAATAAGACATTAGATATAGCACTACTATTTTTGCATGCATTTTTTTAATGCGAATTTCTTTTAGCTTATTTTGCTGTTACTATTCCATTCAATGCTAGGCCTTACTGTATTTGGTTTTAAATTTATTAAATTGTTTTCCTTTTCTTCTTTCCCGCTTATTTTGGAGGTTATGGATTAAAAAAAATTTGCCTCTGGGCTTTTTTGAGAATTTTTATTTTCATTATCGTAATAATTTTTTTTCGGGGCTGCTACATACGTAGATTAAGAAACTGTAAATTAGTGTAACTTTCATAAATATTTAAAAAGTTTTCCCACTCTTAAAAGAGGTATTTTCCTCCCATTTCTTATGACGTTCCTGGTAAAACAAATATCCCTCTTTCCGTTTCACCCAAATCACAAATATCGTTTTCGAAATCTAATATTCAATATCAGTAAAGCATTTTATATTTCATATGCGTAACATATTTGCGTATTTTATTTGGTGTCCTTCATTAGTTAGGATCATTATGTGTTAATTAAGTTTCCATCTGCGAGTATATGGTATGGATAATGTGAATGATTAATAAAGTGATATATATAACGCTTAGAGCACTTGAGCATAGTTCTAAATAATTGTTCATCTATGCCTTCGACTGAGCATTTGGGTAGTGTTTCATCATTTCGAGGCAATACCTTTTCAATTGTTCTCATAATAATTTCTATATTTAAAGCTATCATCATCATTTGCTGCTGGGGAAATACGAGATGTAGAAATTTTGCTGAAACAGTGCGTAATAATGAATCGATTTCTGGGGAGGAGGTTACGACACACGTAGTTTCAGTTTTGATAAGTAGAACTAACAGTAAAAACAAAGGTGGAGGGAATTATAATTCCAAGTATCATTAAAAACTCAGTTTTTCCGGTAAAAACGTTTGATTGCAAAATAAAAGTAAGAATAAGTCCTTATGTTGAAAGATAAATATAGAATTCTATCCCAGACATGACATAAAAAATATTTTAAATATTCTGAGAGGAGCAGCCCGTCAAAATTCAATTTGTCTCGAAGAACTCATGCGAGCCAAATATGTATATTATTCCCTCCATAGTTTAATAACTTAAAAACATCTGTCAAAATTGCTAATAAAAGTGCAGAAAGTAGCATATGTAATTATTTAATTACAGCCATCGTATGAGGCAGGAAGTTCAGTGGCAGGATACTGACTTCTTATCCGGCTTTCTCAGATTCAATATTGGGCCATCATTCTAGCAAACTGGGCTCCTCACTCAGTGTACCACAGCATCAAAGAGTATACAAGCCTGGGTACCCTGGGGAGCAAACTCATGTTTCTGAATTCTCTCGTTTCTTGTGATGGCCTCGTAATTGTGAAGCCCAGATGCCCTTGGCCTGTAAGGAGCTGTTGAGAGACTATTCATTGTTGCTGTGGAAGCTAGTATTTCAACAAAGGAAAATACTTCTGGGTAAATCTGCTTTATTTTGGGATAGCATATAGCTGATTTAAATTAGTTCATGTGTTACGTACTCATTTGTTTTACTTCCTATTCGTATTTATTCGATATGTACTTAAGGCATTTTCTCCCTCCTTACCGCTTGTTTTCGGGGTGTAACTGGAAAGCATATCCAGCAGGCAGTCGGAAGGTCCGGAGTTCCAATCCCGGTGTTCGCACTGTACTTTTTTCACCGTACTGTACTTTTCAAGTTTTTGCTTCGACAAACCTAATGACTTTACTCATTTACAATGGGTATTTTAAAACGTTTGCCCGATTAAATATCTCTTGACTGGTTGGTTGTAGACCCATGGTCGCAATTTAAAACGTGAATCGATGAAAGTTTTATTTATTTGAAGTTTATTTGAAAGTAAATCTTTATACGCGTTACGAAAAAGAGTATTAATTAGTAAATTGTTTCTTATTTTAACAAAGACATATCTTTCGAAGCGGAAGACATCGCAGTAAGTGAAAATGTCTTTGAATAAACTAATTGTCAAAGTTTTCTAGTTTAAACCTCTTGTAATTCATCAATGACCAAATGCTTAGACTATTGAATACTGCTTGTTCGACTCGTACTCGAATCTTGGCAAATGAACCAGAAGCAAGGGAGTCTTGATGTTTTTCTTTGTGTGTAATGAGCTTGTTACTTCACAAAATCCTCCATGAAACATTTCTGTCTTTAGTCAAATAGCCGTCGCATATTGTGCCGTATCTCTTTTGTCCCTTGAAAAGAAAACCACTCCGATTTTAGATGTTGTATAAAACTAAATTCCGAATTTTGTCCTCTTTAGAAACGATAATTTGATACTAGTACTTCTAGTATCTCGAAGCACTTTTCTAGAGTAAAAAGTACCTTTTAGAGGTTTACACTCGAAAATTCAACATGCCTTTAACAAGATTTAAATGTAATCCTCCAAATTTTTAATTAATGTTATCTTGGATAAATTTGATTATATAAGAGTAGATGCATTTTTTTTATTATTATTAATTTGGCTGAGGAAAATACTTTTCTCACTAACGTCTCTCACCCTAAAAGGCTAGAATGTAATTTTTTTAAATTTTTATTTCATAAGACATAATTCTGCTCACTACCAACCAGAAATGAATAACTGATAGACGATATTTCGTTTTTTTTTTAATTTATGAAGCATTTTACATTAATTTTTATATAACAATAAGAAGTATCATAAAACAGTACTTTCTTTACTCAATGTTTTCAATCTAATTTTAATATTTTACGAAGTTTTCCTAAAATTCTCTGAATAGTTATATTACAATAAAAGTAAGTATCGCATTATTGTGCATAAAGATAATTTTGCATAAAGATTCTCATACTTTGTATCACACTCTACTAAAGTTATAAGGTATTTCTCCTGCCTTCTTAGCATGCCTTCGTGGTATAATAGTGAGCATACTCGGCGCGTATTCGAGAGGTCTGAGTCCCGGCGAGGGCAATGCTCATTTTTCAGCATAAAAAATTCTAATGTTTCTACAATGGCGCTCGAACTAAAAAAGGTGGTGGATGATGATTCTCCACCATCGGGATTTCGCAATTGGGTCCCTTAATTCCCTGTCGCCCTTTAAAAGAGGGAGTATATAAGGTATTTCTCCCGCCTTTTTAGCACGCCTTCGTGGTATAATGGTCAGCACACTCGGCGCGTATTCGAGAGGTCCGAGGTTCGAGTTCCGGCTAGGACATTGCTTATTTTTCATATCATCTGCTTCGAAATAACTTAATGACTCTACAAAGCCATGAACGTTCGTTGTAGTTGAAGCTACTGCCATCTGCCTTAAAGTTAAAAATTCTGTTTTAAGCAAGATACAGTTTATGGCCATAGCCTACTGACATTTGCATAGTCAAGATGTAGTTAATACAGTTTTTTTCGCGGATTTCTTATAATCTCGAAGCACTACAATGCCAAAATATTTGAGGTCAGACACAACTATTTTCTACCCAAATTTTCTTGAATCCAAATTCTTAAAGTTTTGCGAAATCTCTAGAGCCTCGAATGTCTGATATCAGTATAATAATAAGAACTCTATAAGATATAAGTAAAATAAGAAAAACTCTGGTATAAGTAAAATAATAAAAAGAAAGATAAAGAAATCAACTTTTACTTGATTAATATTTTTTAATTAAAGTAAAATATTACATCTCCACTTCAGACAGATTCACTTCAAAAGAGATTTAAGACGACAATTTTTTAAAAATGCCCCTATATTTATGAAGAAAAAGGAAAAAATTTGTAGGTGAAGTGCCTAATTAGAACTTTTGATTCTTCACTGACTTCGGGAACTTGACAAAAGCTATTTGCGTAACAATTCAATTTTTTATAGTTTTTAAGAATCTCTTAAATCAAATCAAATGTAAAAGGGGATTATCGCAATTGCTGATGTAGCGAAACCTTAAACATAAACACGGAAGTTAAATTCTCTCTAGAAAACTAAGAACATTTAAAATCACTAAACACTGAACACTTGTAGGACAATTTAAAATATCAGAAACCCGAAATGAAAATTTTTATTTCACAAAGCTGAACAAGATAAAAGTCCGGGCCACCATGAGATGATACTGGTTCTCAAAGTACGTCGAAATTTGAACAATTGTAATTTTTTTTAATGAACGCTGGTATTGGACTTCAATAAAACAAAGCTTTCCGAAGTTCTGACTTAAGAATTTTAACGGTTTCTGCAGGTTAAAATTCGAGAACGGGAAAAAACATAAAGATTCGATTTTTCTAATCTTTTTTAAAGGAACTCGTACTTTTCACTGGAAGCACTCTCTGTATAAAAAGATAATTCCTGTATACAGATGTTAATTTTCTGTTTCGACCTGCTACTTAAACTTCACAAGTGTCTTACGTCAGTATTCTAAGTAAATGATTAAGCAATATTTCTCAAATTTCAACCAGAATAATACGCTATTATTTTTTAATAATTTTTCTTTTCGAATCAAGTTTTGCCATCAAGTCAGGAGATGAAACTAATGTTCTGAATGACTACAAATTCCTGGATTACTTCTAAAATTTGCTTGCTTTAATAATGACTTTTCCATGAATTGTACTTACGGAATTTTTCCGACGAATTTATGTTTCCTGTAAGTAATTTAAGCAAATACGCAGTACGTTTGAACTGCATAGTAACAATATTTTGTAAATTAGAAACTCCCTTTCTGTTGCCTGGCATATTAAACAAAATGTGTGTTTTGATTTATAGTAATCCTGAATATTCTTACAGAACAACCATATTTATCCAAGATAATTGCAACGAAGCTGTTTCGGATAGTATCGTATTTCCCCGCGTAGTTTTCCCCCAAGATTTTTAGTGCCAGGTTCTGAAAATTTGAAAAATATTCGCGTAATTTTCCTCTTCCTGAATATGTTCAGAGAACGAGCTCTACCAAATTTCGAAATGGATTCGCCCACGCAGTGATTGTTTTGAAAATACTAATAAAAGAAAATACTCGCAAACTATCTGCAAAGGTCATGCAGAACTTTTCCCTTCTAACCGTAGAATTTTACATCAACCTAATTCAAGAACCAATCAGTCACAGCGAAGCAAACATGAACTGCCATTCAGTCTATGATTTCGCTCTGTCAGCTACACATTCACCTTCCCTAACTATTTATAAATGATTTGAGGTCTAGGTGTAGAAGAGAAACAATACGAACATGCGAGATTCAAGTAGCAAGGAAGTAGAAATGAAGATATCTTATTAGCTATTGTAATGTTAATATTACTGTTTATTCTTATTGGAATGCAGGTTTCTTTTAAAGACGTAATATTGTGATAGTTACCTCTGTTTATCCATGACTAAATTTCATTTGTATGTTCTTATTGTAATCACTGCTCTTACTGTTTCATTTGTATGTTCTTACTATAATCACTATTCTTACTGTTTCATTTGTATGTTCTTACTGTAATCGCGTCCATCAGAAATTAAATTATTCACATAATTTTTCCCTCTCGATTTTCGAACAGTAAGATAATTAAAAAAAGACAGGAAAATACGGTCCTTCTCTTTGATTAATCCATATTTGGGCTCGTTTGCATAAAAAATAACATAGTTCATGTGTCGTCATCATTTTCGACAGATATATATTGCATAAAAACCTTTAATAATTTTCTTTTTAAACGTGTTGCATCATGAGCAGGAATCCATAATCAGTTATTTCCTCATCAAGAAATGAACTTGAGTCTTCCAGCCATCAGTTGAAGGTGATAACCATTACACCAAACAAGCACATGGGAACAATGAGTTTAATTCCTTTGGTCAAGCGAAGTTCGGTTACGTGAGGTTTTCTATATTTGTTTATACGGAAATTGATGTTTCTTCATTATGCCAGACTTAACTTGCTTTCGATAGATCAGCTTTTAACTTACTTTCTTGGACAATTATTTTAAAAGACAGTAATGCAAAAGGATGTCATCCTGGGTTTTACTATCCCTTCGTGCTCCATTTCTCTCAGAACAAAGGAGCAACGATAGAGAACTAACTTAGAAGCTTGTTCAACGAATAGGTTTGTTATGCGAGTCAGTGCCAAGAGCAACAAACTTCAAGGACAGTCAGTGACTTCGGCTTACTTGACCTAGGCATCTTGCAACATTTTAAACGTTGGAAGTTGTTGAACTTATCAAAGCACATTTTGCCTTCGCCTACCCAGCAGTTTCTCTAAATTCTACTACAAAAACGTTTCTTTAATTATATGTCTTATTCCTCCTTTCGAAATCAAGAAAGTTTTAAGAGATACGTTAGGACTAACATTTTTTTGAAAGGCTTAAAAACAGTTTATTTAATAATATGAAACTTAACAGAAGTACTTTGTAATGTTACCATAATTTAAATACTAATGCTCAGTTTAATTTTTTTTTAAAAAGTGAATAGATTTTGCAGGAAATTAGTTAATCTCAAGACAGCATTTTTTTCCCTTACGCAACGAGGTAATTATTTTCATCTACATTTTCGGGTAATTTGATTCCTTTTTTTCATAACTTATGAATTTTTACAGCCTTTTTTTTCCGCAACATATTCATCTCTAATGTATTTTCTACTTACTCATTTTTTTTTGGCTAGTACAAAACACAAGAATATAGACAGTTTCAAACTCTTATACTATAGAATTGCTGTTAAAAAAAAACTAAAATCATATAGCTTATCATTTAGAGAAAGCGATAATAAAGATTTATAGGCGTATATAAAATTATGCTAGTTGGGGCTCAAGATATATCTACTGATTTGTATTTCCTCCAGTTCGTGAATTCTTTATGCGAATTACTTATATTTCTCATATGAAAAGATTGTTTTGTCTCCTTAGCGAAATTCTGATCTTTGAGAGTCAAGTACTAGCATTAGAAGTTTTCACCAATGCCAGCTCCCCCCAAACAAATTGCTGTTTAATCTTTATGATACATAATCATTATTTTAAAAAGTAAAGTTAACACCAGTATGGTCTAGTGAAGCTTCTAAGCCATTTTCTTTCAGTGTGAAAACTAATTTTTACAGAAGTAATTTTCGAGTATCTTATTCATTAAGAATAAATGTAATTTTAAATATTTAGCCTTAAATTAAAATTCAGCTTCCCTAAGTTGCTCTTTCATTTCAACATTCAGGAAAAGTTGAAAGTTTTCAGCGTAATAAAAGTCAGCACAGAGTCAGAAGATAGTTTTTTATTGCTATGCTGCTTTTAAATTAAAATATTCAAAGATCTGGTGCATTTTTCAATTTTAGCTACAGGAAAGCTGAATAACAGACAGCACTGAAAGAACTGCCAAATATTAGTAATTAAGATCCTAGTCATATTCCTCTTTTTTCTATTTCCTTTGAAGTCTCAAACTCGAAAATTAAGGTAAAAAATTTCTTAAAATTAGTTTTCGGTGAATTTCCGCTCATGCCAAGAAATGACACTGTTAGTGGAAGTAAACAAACGCGTTCACGTTGTACAGTCATTAGTTTTTTTCTTTTCTTTTTTTTTTTTTTTTAAAGCAGAAGACGTGAAAAATGTGCGATGCCGCCTTCGCCAGGACTCAAACGCTGAACTTTCTAAGTACGTGTTGAATATGCTTCCAATTACACCACGAAGGCCCTCGAAAAGGAGGGAGAAGATACCTTATAAAGTAACTGGTTTACTGCGACTTATTAATTACTTAACTTTGAACAATATTTTAAAATGCTTATTTAACCAAGTCAACGGTTTACTTGCACCTAAGACGACATGAACTACCTTCCCATAAATAGAAAATTAAACGTAATAAACTGCACTTTAGTCACACTGAATTTAACGTGAGATCTCGAAACTTGCAGACAAATTCCCTTTGTTTGAAGTATTAATATAATCTTCATTTGATCTAAATTTCTTAATATTTGTTAAGATTTAGTCGCAGCAAACAAGTTTATTAATATAGGTATTAAATATAAATTACATCAACAGATCTTCTAAATAAACTTCCGAAATAGAGAATTATGAGTTGTGTAAACAACAGCTGAAATTTCCATTTCAATGATAAAGATTCAATGGTCATTTGAGATCTTTATTTCATTGAAAAGTGTTGGCACTGTGGAAAAGGACTTTAAGAAAAATTACTTTCAAACTTCAGATTAACATTATTTATGTTAAAACTTCTGTACGATACATTCGAAAATTGAAAAAAGGTCTCGATTGAAATTTTCATGCACGCAGACCTTTTAAAAATTTAAACCACCCACTTTCCAAAAGCTTAAGTATATTAAAGATGGAATTTTTTAGCTTCAGCTTTGTCTATTTAAGATCGCTCACTGTTAGAATTGTAGTAAACCTATTTCTAAGAATACCAAAATATTATTCGAAACAATTAAAAGTTTTCTAATTTCGTGTTTAGGCAAAAAATGTAAACAAACACTGAACTGACAGATTCTTGGACCTGAAATGATGTATCTCTCTTCTTTTTTCTCTCAACTTTTCCTTCTTTCACCCTTTCGATTTCAGAACTAAACGAAAAACACTCAGCTATTTTGTTGTCCTTTCTACCCAATTCATTAACTGAATGTTGGTCAGGTGTCAGTAACAGAATCTTGGATATTTAAAAACAAACGATATATATCACAATGATAAAGCAGTTTCACTGAACCTGAAACAAAGCTGACAAACATACAAGAAAGTATACGGAAGAAAGCGAGAGCTCATATCACCCTAGAAATTCAAACATTACTCTGACAGACAGAGCCTGATTACAGCTTTATCCTTCAAATTCTGAATCCTCGATTTTAAGGGAGCGCAAATTAACCTGTAACTCCTCAACCGTTTTTCTCTCACGGAAACAAGAAAAGTAGAAATGGGATCCTGAAGACCGTTGTGCTGAGAACCCCTAATGTTTCTTAATTGGTCTGTTGAAAAGCAAAAGGATTGGATCGAAAAGGCTACCTACTTAAAGGAAAGGCTGTCTTCATAAAGAAACTTTCAAGATAAATTGGCTTGCATGCACATTACACACGGGGAAAACCAACAAAATGAGCATGTAGCCAACTCATTCGTCGGGATTTGAACCTTGATCTAGCTGTGGTTGTTTCACCGTTTTATCCACTTGATCACTGGTAAGAGAAAGGAAAGAGACGTGAAGGCCAAATTCAGAAGCGATAAAACCAGTCAGCAGTTAACAATCTATCTATTACTTTATCACTTATACATTTGACTCATGGTACTTTGTTAAAAATTTCAATGCATGCGCTTTTCGAAATTATTATATTCGATATATTTATCTTATAGGAGAATGAAGTTTACCAGTACAAGTTTCAAGAAGATGGTATGTAAATTAATAATGAGAAATCTGGCAATGGGTATATAAAGTATTTCTCCCCCCCCTTCTTAGCATGCCTTCGTGGTGTAGTGGTCAGCACGCTCGGCGCGTATTCGAGAGGTCCGTGTTTCGAGTTCTGGCTAGGGCATTGCTCAATTTCATTTCTCCTGCTTTCAAAATAATACCTAATGTCTCTAAAGTGGCCCCAAACTAAAAAAGTGGTGGATGATGATTCTCCACCACCAGGATTTGGCGATTGGGTCCCCTAATCCCCAGTCGCCCTTTAAAAGATAGCGTATATAAGGTATTTCTTTCGCCTTCTCAGCATGCCTTCGTGGTGTAGTGGTCAGCACGCTCGCCGCGTTTTCGAGAGTTTCAAGTTCATCACGTTCTAGAGCATTGCTCATTTTCATCTCTCCTGCTTTCAAAAAATACCTAATATCTCTACAAGTATATTAAATCGTTTTCTGATTATTTTATTTATCATTTTCTTTCATAATTTTTAATTAGTTCTTTTATAAACTAAAATTCTATGCTATAGTAAATCTGTTAAAAAATTTGTCATTCGAGTGAATGAAGTTGAAGATAGATTTTCATCACCACACAGGGAAATTAGCCCTTGGCATGTGAGTACATATTTGGCAGTTTATTCTTAATTTTGTAATTCCTTTGAATGAATGGGAATGGAAGAAAATTAGTTGAAAAATCAAATTAAGTTCACTAAAAGTCTTCTTATTCGAATTCCAGATATCACGAATCCCATTATTTGAGTTGCTTGTCGTTCCTTCCATTCCAAATGCAGTTATGCAATTAAGCTTGCTTTAAATTCATTAGTATGTTTTTAATTTGTTTTTCGTTGATTTAAGTAACAGGAAAAGATTATTATTTAGCTTCAGTTTCTGTTATTTACTCAAGATATCTTATTTTATGTCAATAAAAATGAAAATAAATTAATTTAAAAAATTATGCAAGCAGAACATATATTTCGTATGAGAAATACCAAATGATATCACTGTAACAATTACAGGTATTTTGCTTGAAAGATTCCGCCAAGTAATTACGTGTGAGCAACTTATTTGTCTCAGCTGAAATACTAAAAGATATAGAATCTGCAAGTGTTACAATCTGCAAGTGTTTTTCTTGTATTATTATTGCAAATAATTACGTATGTAGACATTACAACAATTACGTGTGTGCATTGTATGTGTCAAAAATTGTCCCATGCAATAGGTGTTAATGTATGTGATAAAAGGTTGTCAAAGTTATACCATTAAAATTTACAAATATATAGTTATACCAAAAAGTTGTCACATACAATACGTGTTAATGTATATGACAAAAGGTTGTCAAAGGTATACTATCAAAGTTTACAGATGAATTTACAGATGTTCTCCATTAATACTGCTGATTGTAATAAAATATGCTGAATTCAGTATTTTTTATAAAGAAAAGTAAGAGAGGCATAACAGTTTGAATTTCTAAATTAGTCAAAATTTAACCCTCTGATCGGCCAGGGTTTTCGCTAATAAAGCTCAAATTTCCCAAAATTACTATGAGAAAAATTATTTTCTTAATTTTAATGTAAAAATTCTCCTGATATTTTATACCTGGATTTGTGTACTTTTAATATATTGCCTTAATTCCTTTAACGTATTCTTTGACGCACGTATATACGCGTCGTTCTTATAGATATCGCAAAATATATTCTAAACCGTGTATATACGGCCTTGCCGATTAGATGCTTTTAACATCATACTGGTGTTCATTTGAAAGAAAACTTTGTACTTACGTTAGATACTTAAAAAGATATACAGTATTATTTCAAAATAGTTTCAGTATCAAGTTGACAAATGAAAAAATATCAAATTGATACGTTTCCCTTAATCTATATATTTCTTTGCTTTACCTGAAAATAAAGGATATCTGAAGATCAAACGTTCACCATATAGTATGTAGAAAAAACTATACAGTATCTGCCGCTTATTAAAATCATTTGCGTTCCTAGCGTGTTCGAGTTTATTAAACGGCTATTTAAATACTGCAAATTACGGTATCAACTTTAGTAAAACTTTAGTAAAATAGTAACTAGCAGTTAATCTAATAATTAATACCTAAATTATTAATTAAAAATTAATGTTAAAATGAAACTATTTGCAAAATTTGGAAATTTATTATTAAATTTTCATAAAAATTTTTATTAATTACATAGCTGATGAAATTTTAAACGTTTACAAAGACCTGATCTATCCGTATTTGTTTTGCTTGTTCGCCACCAGTCTTTCAATTGTACTTTTAGGTTCGTAAAACTGTTGGTAGCTTTTCTGATTTGCACTTTTCAAAATTCAAGAGATCTTCTTAGAGTTTGCAGTGCTTTTCTCGATTCAGCTAAGTGTGGCATGTAATTACTTTCTTAAGTATCACTTTCACTGTCAGTTTCAGTTTCTGCAGCTCTTTCAATACTTTCTGTAATATTGTAGTCAGTGTTTTCTTATGCTGTCTCAGTATTATCATCAACTCCAACTTATTCTGAAAACAAATTTTCGCAATTTCCCCTGTTGATGACCGAAATATTACAAATAGTTTGCAGTTCCTTTGTGGCTTCGTCTAAATAAAAACTACATTTTCTAAAACAGTTTCTAACTATGTTTTAGGAGACTGCTTCTCATAATATGCGTAGTCTCTAACAAAGATATCGATTGAGTTATATCCTTCAAACCGCAAACATTTTCACGAGATTCAGTTTTTGTTTATCTTTTTTGTACACCTTTACTATAATTACATTTGCAACCTTTTATAATACATTGGTCTAATGGATGAATGAAAGAAGTCGCATTTGCAGGAAGAATCACTAATTTAATGTTTTCCAGAACGATATGAGAGCGGTGTGCAGCACAGTTATCTAATAGTAAAGTCACTTCTTCGTTTTTCAGTTCTCTTTCCCATTTCAAAAGGAAATCAGTAGAAATACTGCTCGTCACCCGTAAGTTCTTGTTAGTATGATACGTTAAATGTATATTCTTGACTCCTTTTAAACATCGAGGTTTGCTATTCTTTCCAATAACCACTGACATCTTTTTAATTGTTGCGTCCATATTGCATATTAACTCGTTCCTTTAATTTTGTAGAGTCGTTAGGTTATAACGATGTTGGAACGTGAAAAATGTGCAATGACCACACCAGGATTCGAATTCCGGACCTCCCGAATACGAGTCGAGAGTGCTTCCATTCACACTACGAAGGCTTGGGGAAAGGAGGTAGAAAATATCTTATATATTTCCTCTTTTAATGGACAACAGGAGATGAGGAGAACCAATTTCTAAATCCCGGTGGTGACGAATTATCGGCCAACGCCTTTTAGTTCGGGCGCCACTTGTAGAGACATTAAGTATTTTGGAAACAGGAGACATGAAAAATGAGCAACGCCTTCGCCGAGAATCGAACCACGGACCTCTCGGTTACGCGTCGAGCGTGTTGACTACTACACCACGAAGTCATGCGAAGAAGGCGGGAGAAATACCTTATAACACCACAAAAGCATACAGAAAGGAGAGAAAAAAATACCTTTTAATTTCTTAAAACCAGCTGCTGTTTCAGATTTAAACATTAATATGTGCTCCGGTAATGTTCTGTAAAACAGACCAGTTTCATCTGTGTTATAAATTTCGTGTGACTTGTATTCTTTTAGAAGCCAGGGTAAAAACGTCTTTTATCTATTTCCCAGCCGAATAATGATCTGCTGCTTGTTTTTCACCATGTAGTTGCCGATAAACAACGTTCTTTTTCTTTGTCCATCTTGTAAGCCATTCATCAGTTAGCATAAACTTTTTTCCCAGCCCTTTAGCGAATTCTGCAGCTTACGTGATCAAAAGAGCTCTAGAAATTGGAACATATTTTAGTTTCATAGCTTGAAACCATTCTAGAAAAGCATCTTCAGTTTCTTTAGTCTCTCGATCATCTCTTTTAAGCTTCCTTGAGACATTTGCATTTTTTATTAGTTCTTTATCGTTTTTACTTTCCGTTTAAGTAAACTGCACAATGCTGTTTGGGAAATTCCCATTTGAAAAGCTGCTTGTCATTAGCTGCAATTACCAAACGTATCATAATCTTTCAGAAATTAAGCCTTTTCTTCCTGGCTTAAATTATTTCGTTTAGGCATTTTAGACATTTTACAAGCCACACGCAACAGATAAAAAGTGTTTTTCCAGCGATAATTTCAAATCCAGTGTTCCCGTTTCTTGCCAGAAGGAGGACTGCATCTTTATCTGTCATGTCTACCTGTCACTTCATGGTTATTATAGGCGCAATCAATGCTTTCTTTTCTTTTTTCTTCAGTCTGAAGCGCCCATTCCCCTTTTCCAATCAAAAATTGATAATGTGCGATACTGCAAAGGAATATTTCGTGATGCATTCTGCGGAGACCCTACAAACTTAATGTATGTATGCACATCCATTCTTACCAGCTGGTTTTCAAGAAAGTAAACCAGTGCTCATTTAAGCGCCACCTATACCCGTTCTTGGGAAACACTCATTCATTTATAATCAAAGATGTTATTCCCAATGCCTGTAGAGGACTGTTTTTGTGAATCATAAGATAAAATTATTATGCCGCTCTAAGTTGTAGTGCGGACAAAGAGATTTGCAGACAAGTGTCTGAACTAGGGAAGCGTACCCAACACCCCAGGGGGTCGTGGCTGTAATTACTCTAACCGAAATTTCTGCTAACCCATTTTATTGAAGCACTACATAACTGAAAGGTAAATGAATGAACTATAAACAACATTTATCAGCTGCAAACAGTTTACTCCGGATTTGAATAATCAGACTTTCACCAGTTTGAGTTCTATTGATTAGTGTATACTTGTTTTAGCTCCTGGATATTTGAACGCAACAAGCGGCTGAGTTTCTTAAACAGTGAATTCAATAAGCGACGAGCATTGTATACCGTATTTAATGCTTTTGTGACAAAAAATGAGTAATGCTTTAGATTTTTCCCCCTGTTGCGCAGTCTAAATTTATGGCACAGTTTGATTTCATTACAATATTACAGCAAAAAATATTTTAGTGAAGTGATGTTTCAGTAAGCAATCTGAAATAAATATTCCTTAAATTTATAAAATAAAATGATTGCAACAAGATTACAAACATAACAAAGATAGATATTTAATAAATTATTCTCAGTCTGAAGAGCATAAATTCAACCCAGATCTTCAAGTTTTGAGGCTTGGCTCAGTCTCTGAAAAAATAAATAATTATTACTAGAAATATGTAAGCCGAAAGCAAAAGTAAAATTATATGATAAAAGTTTTCAATTTTTCTTTCGTTTTAAAAATTTTTGATAAAAATGCATTCGTTTTGCAAAGAGACTGATTCATAATCTCCGTGTAAAGTAGAACAAAACTAAAATTATATAATAAAAACGTCTGTCTGATTGATATAATAGTTAGCGTTCCTGGCTGCTGTATCACTCACCTATAAGATGCTCAAGGTTGCATGCTTAATGACAGACGCAGTGCAGCACTCCTAGCTAAGATAAAGTTCATGGACTTGTGCTGATGCTGTTATCATACAAGTGAGATAAGTCACAACATACAGTAAACCCTCGTTAACACAAATCTCAAGAAACCGAAAAATTAAAAGTTGGTGTTAAAAAAATTCGTGTTAACTGGGGACTCAAATTTTATTTTTGGAATAGTTTTTTGTATACATTAACTATTTACAGTATATGTCGTCATAGAAAGCACTACAGTACTAAATTAATTACTATACTATAACATGAAAAAACGGACTCACAGGTAATTTTTTAGTGAAAAATTGCTGTATATTGCGCTGTGGCAGACGGGAACGAATATGCCTGGTAACTTCACAGCCGTACTCATGGCTTCCGTAAAACTAGTGGACAGGTCTAAAGCGTCCAAGGCGTGTAACATTTGCTGGCGGGTAGACTGAATAATATAAAGACCTCCTCACTTTCTTCTGGTGCTTTTTCTTGCACCTCAACCACAACTGCGTGCTTCACCATGGTACTTTATTCACATCTTTTATTCAGAGGATACGACTTGCGAAAAGATTGTAGAAAAGTTCCAATTTCATCCATATTCATACGAAGTATACTTTCTCTCACTTGGGCAAATTCATGTAACCAGTCGTTTGCTCGTTCTTCATCAACTTTATTTGCTTCATCACAAATAACTAATAATGAAATTGGTTGGCTACACCGTTTCCAAAATCTCTTTTGGAACTACACCGTTTCCAAAAGCCAACCAGAGGGACAACTGAAATCTTTAATGTTTAAATTTTTTGTAATATTCTTTGTTTTTGACTGAATTATAGGTTCAGTTAAAAGCATGCTGGAAGCGAGCATATAACTGAACCATTTTTTCTAGAAGTAAAGTTTCGGCATCTTCGTACTTATCACTGCGAAGTCGTTTAGATTTGTTTCCGGAACCCGATGCAGCAGCATTTAGAATTTTTTACTATATTTAAATATTGTGGGTAAAGTACATTTAGCAATTCGATATTTTTCGGCAATCGTACTTTTCTTCAATACACCACGATCCACTTTCTCCAGGATTTTTAGTTTTGCTTGCACATTTATGGCTGTCCTCTTCCTCTAGGCCATGAATCGCTCTCTTTCTGCTAGCAATTTAAGGTTAGTTATCGCATCTGAAAGCTAACCAGAGTGCTATCTATAAGACTCTCGAACAGTGTCGCTAGAATTTTCGAAAAATAAGGACAGGTCGGAGCGCGCTGAAAATTCATGTATGACTAAACTATAGCCCAGTGTTGTAAATGCAGTTCATTCAAATTTTAACTCAATTTATTCACTTAATATGCTGTGTCCTGCTGAGTTTCAGGAAGAAGAGAAGATACTAACTCGTTCCTGGTGACTAGTGGAAGAAGAAGACAGGTACGTAACTTTACCTGATTAATTCAGAATTATTCAAGATATAACATTAATCGTACTAGCTAACTTTTAAAGAATAAAAAGGCACATCTGAACACAATTTCATTTGTTGAGTGAAGCTCGTTGTTGACGCGAAGATCGTGAATGTCGAGCAATGTTACTCGTTCTGTCTATGTTTTAAAGAATACATTGAGTTTTGTGAGGTTTTCAGTTAAACGGGACGGAACATTTCTGAACGCAACCTTAGCAGAAAAACAACAGGAAAAAATATGAAAAACTTTGTAAGTTCGGGTTAAAATAAAAAAGTCCAATGACGCAGCGGACTGAAAAACAGTTCGTAATTCCTATTAACATAAATTTGCGTTAATCGATAAATCTTCCTATAAGATCATATACATCGCTGTCGGAACCGAAATTTTGTTCTTGTTAACCGAGCCTTCGCCTTAAACGAGTTCGTGTTAAGGAGGGTTTACTATGTAATAAGAGTTTGTGATAACGCAGGTGTCAGCGATAGTGTTAATTCCCGCGTTACAGTGAATTGGTCCTTACATTTAGCCTATAAATATTGTATCATGCATTTTAATATTCTGTTAGTGCAGTAGTCTATTCAGTGTTTGACAAAATAATCACTTTAATTATGCTACCCTACCACAATGTACGATATCTATCTAAACAGAGTTTTCTCATATTTTTATATACATTTTCGAAAACAGTTGCTGTAAAGTTTGGTCAAGGGAAACTGATGCACTCTTTTTCCAGCGTGTACTGTTTAGTCGAAATTAAATGTAACATTTGATTTCGACTAAACAGTCTGAACACCTTCAGAAGAAGGTGTTCAGATTTCGTAAGTAAAAGAAGTTGGAAGCTTAACTACACTCCATGATTTTAAGAAATCTGCACCACGAAATAATGTCCTATAAATATCAAGGAGCACGCAAGGCAACCGACCACACGATATATCGAATCACGGTATAATAAATTTTTAGTCTATTGATTACGTGAAGAAATGAGAATTCCTTTAATATACCCTCTAACTTAAATAGCCAAAGTTAGATTAAAACTGAAAAAAATTGTTAAAACAGTACAAACAAAGCTTTCTCCTACTGCCGCTTTGAATTTTTCCATTCTACTTATAGAGATCCTGTTCTACTGCCACTAATGTAATTCTGTGCAGTGGAGTCTTGACCTATTAAGAGTTCATTCGGTAGAAAAAGATTATATCGCAAAACTTTAATAGCAATTTACCTTCCTTCAATCCACTCCATTTATACCGTCAGCTAAGAATCATTATCCATCGCTATGTCGTTCGTTGTCGAAAGCTAACCTTAACAATAATACCCTGAAGCGTGACGTAACTTCCTCGATTTAGATGTGAGAACTAAAATTGAGGAAAAGAAGAGTTCTTTTGGATTTTTAAGACCTGAAAGAGACGTTTTTGTTTTATTTGTTTTTATCAGCGCAGCCTAAGCGATAGCTATCCCTTAGGCTGCGGTGATCCTGAAAGGATTGCAAAACTAGCGAAGTATTGTTACAAACTGGTATTTAGAAAATAAAATCAGCTTCGCTTTCAGTTACAGCAGCTTAATTTTTATATTAATTTCGCTACTAAAAGTATGAATGTTGAAATTCTCATGAATTAAATTTGAAATTCATCTAGCTGTTGTAAGGCTGACTGGAACGGTTCAGCCTACAAAGTAGATTTTGTTTATTTCTTTTTATCAGCTTAACCGTGCTTACCTTAAATCGTGATGAAACTGAAAGATTCGCAAAGCTAACAAAATAATGTTACAAATTGTTTTTTAGAAAATATATTGTTTCGGATTTTGTATTTATTTAGCCATTTTTAGTAGAATTGTAATTAAATTGTTTCATTTCCCCGTGCAATGCTGCGCGCGACGAGTTTTAAACGAAAGCTACGCCGAAATAGTAAAAATACAGGAGCACGGGCATTTAACATTTAATAAGTAGGTATCTCGTAATTGTACTCTTTCGCCATCCAGAAAAAACAAGAAAAAAAATTACCAGAATGTTCTCTTGCGTGATTAAAAATCTTTAAAAAGCTGAAGAGAAACATCTCAGTTCAGTTGTTTTAAGCTAACTGTAGTTGTTTGCTTAGTGCTGTTATTGACAGTTGCGAATTCGCGGTCAGATCGGATTAGCTTTCTCTGTGTTTTGAGTTGAGTTCTATTTAATGTTTTAGTAGTTTAAAATATAACTACTGTGAGATATTGTAATACTCTACGAATATTTCTGAGGAAATTTCAGCATTTTGTTTTATCTCTTGGGATAAGAATAAATTTTATTAACTTTTTATAGGCTTGTGCATTCCATCCGTTACGAACCCGTACGCACGCAACAATATGGATACAGTCAGCTCTGCTTCCAATTACAATTAATTATTTTTTACATTAATTTCGTTACTAAAAGAATGAATGAAGTTCTCATGATTTAAGTTATAAATTCAACCAGTTACTGGTCGATATTTTCACTTTAGAATGATTAGGATAAGTAACATAAAGCATCTGTTTTGCTATGTTGTAAGTATCTTAAGTTTGACTAACGTTTATTTTATTTTAAAACTTTACTATCATCTCTTATTTTCCACTTCAAGCCAGAATTAACGCGTGAATATGTTTATGCAAATTGTACTTGCTAAGGCTTAAGTATTTGTGTATTTTTGCCAAGAGTACAGTAGAAGGAGAGAGAGTGAGCCGTCTCACCACGAGACTTCACGCAAGCTTGCCATCAGTTACTGTCCGCCTTTAAGGCCAGAGGTTTTAGTCCTCTTGAAAGCTAAAGACGTATTGTAGTTTTCCGCAGTTTGCGTACTCCATACAAAGAAATTTAAAAGGCCAATCTTATTGTTAGTCTTCTGTGTAAAATATTAAAAGTTAGCTCTTATTTAAATTTTAGTTAGTTAGTAGTCTTATATTTTTACATTCAGACCACAAGTGATTGGTCTTTGTATCCCGAGCCCACCAGCGGCCGAGCGGTAAAGACGCTGAACACTGGTAGTTCGGTCCGAGGTTCGAATCCCGCGAACGGGCTGGCTGCATGGGCGTTTTCGTGGTTTTCCCCATGTGTAACGTGTATACAATCCAGTTTCCCTTAGAAAGTCCTCCACGAAGGCATCCCTCCCTTTAGGCAGATAGCCCTCGTGTGCTTTGCCATAATTGAAAAACCTAACCTTTGTATCCCGAAGTGCTGGAGCAACTTTGAAATCGTGGGAAAATAAATGGTAATTTTAACCCTTCTCATCTTGTCGTCTTTGCTACACTCCATAGGACATACTTTGCAGTCAAACTCACTGTCCAGTCAGGACACGTCATGTTCGCCAAGCACATAAAAAGAAATACCAGCCCTGATAATGTTAACCACTTTTAAACTCGAGGAGAGGGAAAATTGGCAGGAATTATCTTAAATATAAAGTTAATTTACTGCTGAAATAGGCTATCTTCCGTCTCAAATATAACGTAAGATGATAATACGAGTGTTCAGTTGATCAGAAATTTAAAGCGAAAACAAGAAAACCGAATACTGTAAAATGCAGTATGTCCTCTGCTAAATCGCTGGTTAAGTAATTTTTGTAATTATTTATGGTTACAGGCAGATTTGCATTCAAGCCTCAGATATTATTTAGCAGGTAGTTAATAAACAGAATTTCTAAACTACCAAGTTGATAAACGGAAACTTGTAGGAAACGTTTGCTGTTTGTTCTTTTCCGAAGTTTTCTGTAAATAATATTAGACAAAATGAAGTACTGTTATAATTATTATTTACGTGTTTCGCCCCAAGGCACTACACTTAAGGAAGGGATGCCTTCGTGGAGGACTTTCTAATGGAAACTGATTCACGTTACACATAGGGAAAACCACGAAAACGCCCATGCAGGCAGCCTGTTTGCGGGATTCGAACCTCGAACCGAACTACCACTGTTTAGAGACTTTACCGCTCGGCCACTGCTGGGCACACAAAAAAGAAGTACTAAAAATACAAAGATATTACATATTCGCCGTTTTAGAAATTCATAAATATCATATTGCAAGGAACTACATTCCTTCTATGTGTGCTTGTGATGGTCAGCATACCCATCTAGTAATCGGAAGAAGTGAGCTCGATTCCAAGCAAAAGCACCGTTCGTTTTCCCTGACAGCTTGCCATAGAAGAACCTTAATGACTTTGCCGTACCCCAAGAACTAGAATACGGTAGATAATAGTTCGTTTTTATCTTGATTTGGCCGACTGGGTTATCCTTTCCAGTCCCCATTCACCGTTTAGGAGGGTGGGATGTAAGGAATCCAAAGATATTTCTCCTATACGCATTTGTGCTGTAGTAGTCAGTACATGCAACTAGTAACAAGAATACTGAGTAATTTCCCTGCCGAAGACAGGCTCAAATGATTTTATGACTTCTTGCTTTCAAAAAAAAAGAAAAGAAAAGAAAAAGCAGGAGTATGCAGTTTGAAAAGTTTATATTACTAGTCTTTCACCTTTAAGAGACTACTATTAAAGTTTCAAAAAGTTAGATGAAAATATTAAAAAACTTAAAAAGCATTGAAATCATAAGGTCAAAGAGAAATTAAAATCTGATCAACAAACCCAAAAAATTCAGTTTGTTTGGACCTGTCTCACATCAGATCAAATCCCCACTACACGATTCGCATAAAGAATGGGTATTGAAGTTAGTATCCAAAGAAGTAAGAAGGAATAAATAATGGCAAAGTACAGATCTATCTTCCTAAAGGAAGGAATGCCTGCGTGGAAAACGCTTTTTAAAGAAATTAGCTCATGGGGCCTCACCAGTGGTTGAGTGGTTAAGGCCGCCGAACACTGGTAGTTCTTCCTAAGTTCGAACACGGGAAAAGAGCTGACTGCGTATTTTTTGCCATTTTTAACGTGAACACGAAACAGTTTCCTCCACGAAGGCATTTCTTTCTTTAGGTAGATATTCCAATAACCAACCATCTGGCTCATATTCACGTTACGTGTGGAGAAAATCGGGAAAACTCCTATGCAGCCAGCAGTCTAGACTTGATCCAGTATCGAACTACCAATATTCATCAGCCTTAACGCTCGGCCGCTGGTGAGCCTGCGGAAGAAGGGATTTAACCACATGGTGAAAAATGTGGGTTTAACTTAAGGTCCAATAATAAACTTATCTTTAGCAAGTGACTCGTAGAAATGGTTAATAACTGACCGGAGATAATGAAGATATATATGATATTTCCCAAGCAAATAAAACTGTCATATCGTATTCGGATCTTCGAAAACCATATTATACCATTAAAATTTAAGCCAAACTATTTAAAAATTAGTTATACTTTTAGATTATTATAATTCAAGGACATCTCTTGATCAAAACTCTCGCAGTCTGAAAAACCTACCTTATTTGATTCATTTCTTTAAACCATCGGCTTACGACTCATTATTGCACAGCGTATTTTGTTGTGCAATCTTTATGAAACAACTTGTGTTGATCGGAGTGCATAAGATCTTTGAAAGTTAGAAGTATGTTTCGAGGATGACTGGCTGATAAGTTCAGACTTTATTCGAGGTGCTTGCATTGTAATTATTAAGTTCATTAGAATAGAAAGAACTCATAAAATTAAAAAAAAGAGTAATTGGAATGAAATATATCGCTTAGTGACAGATATTATTTCAGCTTAGAAAGTAAAAGGGCTAAACAAAATCACTGATAATAAGAATATACTTTTTAATATTTGTAAAACTTCCTCAAGGTGCAATCGAAACAAAGTAATCCAGCAGTGCTAGAGCAATGAATTATTGAATAAAAACTTTGAAAGGATTACAATTATTGAAGGAAAACTTTGAAATCATGACATATGTTATCAGTTTAATGTGATCTTGATCATACTAATATTTAGGTTTTTCGAAGATAGAAAATATGAACAATCAATTGTGTTCTCGCCCAGATTCGAAACAATTGATCTTCTAAGCGCTTATATGCTCCCTCACTTAACCCATTAACTGCCACTGAAAACGTACAATATTCACTCCCCAGTGCCACTGTCTTTTACACAGGCGCGCGCAGTTATGCGATCTATTAGGGGGAAAATAAGTGCAAGTTTTGCTGTCTCAAACCATTTTACTTTCCCAAAATAAAGAAAAAAAGAAATTAAAATAGAAAATTTAATGTTTAGAGTAAAAGTATAATAAAAATTACATTTGTATAATAAAAAAGATGTATAATAAAAAAGATCCCCAAAAATGGAGTTTTGATCAATTTATTTTTAAACCAATAAAGTCTAATGTCGGGTTTCAGTGTTATACCTTGTAAAATCAGTATACCTAAATGGAAAGCGTGGAGGCAGCATAGGCAGGTTCTACGCCTGGGGCAGCTAACGCATCGGCTGAGCAAGGCGTATATATACGCCTGCGGCAGTTAAGGGGTTAAAGAGAAATTGGGGAGAGACATAAAACGCTCTCGAGCAAATCCAAGTAATGACGATTTATTGTACATCACTGTAATATACTAACTTTACTTTGCAGTATCCAAATAATAGCCACTTACACTACGAGAGCATACACGAGAAGATTGAAAAAACTCATTACGTAATTCTTATTCGTAAATTAAATAGTCTTTTATATTTCTAAAAGTAACTTAGGTTTGAAAGAAAATTTTCACCAAAAAATGAAGTCCTGTTCATTAACTAGGCTAGCCGCTATAGTCTGTTACTTAGAATAAGTACTTCAGGGTGTCATTTCCGTCCTACCAGCTTGCCTCATAACTATGGTAGCGACTGCTGTGGCAGATGATTGGGCTTCCTAATTGTTTCTTTTTTGACCTCATTTTCGTTTAGCACGTTTTGTTTTGCGAAAAGTGCATGAAGGAAGGCTAGAATTAATCTTAAATGAGGTAAAGAAAATTAGTGTTGATGAAGACACGCATTGATGACAACATGCGAAATGAGGAAGGGGAGAAAAGACTCTGAAGTACGTATTTTAAAGTAATAGACTGTAACAGGAATAGTTAGAGCCTTTCAATCCAACAAACATCAGGTTTGAGTTCTGATGCAGTACTGGATACTGTTATTTGTTAAAATTCAATTTATATAGCATATTTGCATTGAAGTGAACTATAGCTGTGATTATTTTTACCTGCCTCGTCGATATTAAGCCCGTTTGAGACAGTTCTTTAGTTCTAGACGAGCATATCTAAATCAAGTTAATTTGTTGCATTAGAACGTTGTTTGCGTTGCATATTAAACCTAAAAGGTTAGGGCTGGTTAAGTTTCTGTCAATTTCCTAAAGTTCTGTTGTGCAACGATGATGGAATTTAAGATGCAAAAAAGATGAGAAAGTGAACTATGTCAATGCTGGGATTCGAACTCCGAACCTCCCGACTACCAGTCGGAAGTGCTTCGAATTACACCACGAAGGTACGCAGTAAGGAAGGGGAAAAATTTTTACGGCATAAAAAAAGTTGTAATAACAAAGTTTTAGCTGATTATGAGTTGTCTACTGTACCTTTAGGCTATAAATTGTCTCATATTATTGATTACTGAGCAAAATAGTTTATGTTACAAATATTTAAAACTTATCCAAACATGGACATAGTTTCGCAGTTAAAAATATAGGAGCCTGCTTCGCAAATTAGCAAAATGTTTACTTGCGTTCAAAATATAGATGATTGAAAGAAACGGAAGGATAAGATTCTAAAATTCATGAGCCTCTGAGGCTGTGAGACTTCAGTCAATATTTCATGTATGAGTTTTTGAAAGATGCACATAACCTCTGAATGCAGTGAACCTCATTGTTAAAGCTCAAAGTTTAACAATAATTTATAGCTAGAGAAAGTGTGATCTTTGATATCGTAAAGGAATTTCCGTTGAAGAGATAACAACACTGGACTTTGCTCAAATCATTTCTAGTAGCTAAGGGTTTAAAAATATAACACAGAAAAAGAGTGAAGAAGTCAATGAATAAAAAATAGAACGACGGAAGCTATAGGACTTCTTCTGACAAAAACGTTTTCATTTCAATTACTTAATAGGAATCTGTAGAAGAACAGAAACTAAAAAATAAAGGTGAAGGTGAAGCGGTACTCATAAACGAAAGTAGGACACGCGAAACTAGACAAACTGTTAGATTACATGAATAAAAAAATAGTTTAATAATACCATAACTTAATAGAGCTTTTCTATAGCTTTATAGAGTTTCTTTAAACTCCACCAGCGGTCGAATCATTAAGAGCGCTGAATACTGACACTTCGATCCTAGGTGAACGTGCTGGCTGCGTGGTTGGCTTTCGTGTTTTTGCCCATGTGTAACATGAATGCGAGCTTGTTTCCTTCTCGAAGGTATCCATCTCCTTAGGCAGATATCTCTCGTGAGCTATGTCGTATTAAATTTATTTAACCTAACGCTCT
>KK115528.1:0-41548 GCA_000611955.2 Stegodyphus mimosarum
CCAAAACTACATTTTAAAATATATGAGATGTGAGAAGTGTATTCGGAAGCTTCATTTAAAAAAATTTTTAAAAAATACAAAATATTATTATTTTTCCAAAATTCTTTTTTTAAAAGGGGTCGAAAGTATTAAAGTTCAACGTGTCCAAAAATCAAAGAAAATAAACAGCACATTTTTTAAAATAAGTTTTTTTAAAAAAATTCCGCTGAAAGGTGTTAAGCTCACCTTCCTAAATAAATTCGTATTTAATCGATTTATTGAAATACGAAATTTATTTTAAGTTCGTAAAATAGCTAAGTGTCTACGCTTCACGACGATGTAAAAATGAAATGTATAGAGTGAAATCTCGCTTTCCTGTATCGCTTTCTTGTAGCCCATTATGTCTCAAAATGACGCCATTTGGTCACAAAACATAAAATAAAAAATATTCTAATTCGAATTTCAAAAAAATCGCTTCGAGGTGCACTGGCTCTTGTGTAGATACACCTATGTACCAAATTTCGTGGCCCTAGGTCTATTAGCTTACTCGCAACACGAACGAAAGACACCCCCCACACACACACAGATTCTTTGTTTTATTATACGTAGAGATGTTTGTAAATTGCGCATTTTTTGCTTTAAAAATGATTGAATTATGTTGTTCTTATCTTCCGATTAAGGTTTTTAGGCCTTTAGTTAATCTGCATGTTATAACTGCAGAATTATCAACAATTTAAAAGTTGTTTTAATGCGGTTAAGCCTAATTATTTTGGCCATAACGGCCATATTTGTTTACATTTGAAATTTAGCAGAATAGTGCATTTGTTGCCAATCTAGAGAAACTAAGCTTCACAACAACAAAGATAACGCCTTCTTTTATTATTGCGTATTAAATCATGCTTAATCGATTCTGGAATTTATTCGAGGGAATAAGTGTTTAAGATTTACTTCGTAATTTTTAATAGAGATATTTTGAGTTTTTATGTGTTTTTGCCTTGTCGCGAAGTGAGATCTGAATTAATTGAATGAGAAATATATGTCTAATGAAATTCGAGGAAATAAGTTTACATGAAAGGCAGAAAAGAATGCGTATAATTTAATATTCCGTACAAGGATGTCATATGGTGTACTCATTAGATTTTTATATTTTAATAGAACCCTTCGTTTTGCTCGTGTTTATGGTTTTGCCATCGCACAATTTTCTTTTTCCATGCAAATAGCATGAAATCTTTCTGCTGTCAAACAGATTACAAGAATTATATCAATAAAATGCATGGAACGGTAGAAAATTCAAAAATATTTCTATTAAGTAATGACTTGCAAAAGTACCGTTTACCATTTTTCCCAGTTACATAATTTTTGCATAATTTACTATCTCGTATTTATTACTTTGTTTCAAAATGTACCGCAGTGTAATTCAAAATTCCTTATCAATAGTTCGACACGCAATACGCATTTTGAATCGATATGAATGTTTGTTGCGCACTTTGGTCTCGTTTTTATCAGCTTCTTACACCACATTTGATGTTGACAGAGATGGGACTCGTAACAAAACAAGAAAACGTCTAAGAACTTTCACCTATTGCAGCCGACAGTATAACGTCATAATTGTTCGCAATGATTATCTTTTTGCAGGTGTGGCTTGTTCTGAAAAGTACATGATTGGCTGGAAAGGAGGTATAACTCCTGACTTAAAATAAAATATGTTATTTCGGTTTGCCTGTTGAAAATTATAAACTGTGATATATCATTAAATAAGATAAGACCTATTTAGAAGATAACTTTGTTGCAGAAGGAAAAGAAAAATTTTTGTTTATGAAAAAATTTGTGCATTAAATTTTGGCTAGTTTTAAGTCATGTGGCATTGCACCGACACTGTGATTCAGTATCAAAGAAGAAATAAAGCTTAGAATTAAATGTTAACTTTTCTTATTTTTCATTGTTACGTAAACATTATGCAAAACTACGTACGAATACTCATATTTATACTATCAAAATTTCATTCAGTAAAGATATAAACAGTAAGTCAAAAATTTTCCGTTGATCAGTATTCCCAAAAAGTCTAGAAAGTTGCCTGATCGCACCTCAACTTATTTCTTTTAAAACAGTTTTTGCTTATGAAAAGAAACTTAATTGTAATTTTTTGCCCGATTTTATTCTGTCGTAATTATCGCCATAATTGCAGGCTGCTATTTACGTTATTATGGATTCAAAAATTTGGCAAAGACAAAACAATATAAAGAAAGAAAGTCTCTTTTCCATGCAACTGTTTTCAAACAATTTTCTGAAAAAAAAAGTAAATATTTTTAATCACCTTTCCCTCCCTTCGCCAAATCGTGCACCTGTAGACTACTTACAGTTCTTTAAAATAAAATTTCACAGTAAAAGTCAGTAAACATAACAGAAATTGTGAAAAATAAAACAATATTTGTTTGTAGCTGATGAATGAATTTTATTAAAATATATTAAAAGTGAGAGAGAAATCATTTATGCAATAATATTGTTGCGTTTCTTACGGGTTCGTGTGATTGACGACAACACTTGATGAAGAATGAAAACACAATTTATTAGCCAGTTTTACTCAGGATAGCTCCAAAAACACATTTACAGTCGTCGAAGTACTACGAGCAACACGCTGAAACAATCAGCAACACAGTCTTCAGGATGTCACGCTATAACGCTTTACGGCAAAGCACTAGAGTACAGTTCTTGACTCGATTCGGTCGTTCTCGGAACTCAGCGTACTCTTGAGACTCTCCATGCTACAATTCGAGATGCGCACTCTCGATGCACCAATTCGCAATAAACTTGACTACCAACTCGACACTAGGCTGCTACTCTGCATACAGGCAGGTTTTCTATAGCTTTTGGCCTACCTTTCGAGAACATTCTGGGCCAAACCGGTAAGAATTCGTTTTAGAATGTTCTCCATCTATCTAAGGCATATTACCAATTCTGTCACCAAATATCGCCAAATGGGCGATTTCGCTCCAAATATGACAACCTTGCTATCCCTTGCTGTTTTCTGGCAACCCTAATCCCGTCTTGCGGTGAAGCTATCTTACCGCTGCTGGGTATTTCATAACAATATTTAGTCAAAACTTCTGTTAACCAGTAGCAATAAAGCAAGACGCTATATCCATCTGTTGAGAAATAAAGCAAATTTACCATTTTTCAAGCACCATCAGCAGCATAATCTTCCTCTTCTCATGCCGCCCTTCTTCATATTAAGATGGAGTCTATTACCTTATATCGCCAACTATGAAAATATGAAATTTATGTTTAAAATTCCTAAGAATCCAGTGACAAGGAGTTTCAAATTTTTTTATTGTATTTATTTTTAACGACTTAATGTTTAAATAAAAGTTATCTAAAAGGTTATGGCTATTTGTAATGAATTACACTTAAATAAAGATGGTCTGTGAAAATTATCGATAGCTTGTTATTAAAGAGTATAGTGCAATTCCATCATCATGGTTTGGTTTATTTGATGATGGCAAAGCACTTGAGAAAGAGGATGGATGCCTTCGTGGGCTCGTATACAAATTATACATGGGGAAAACCACGAAAACGCCCATGCAGCCAGCCCGTTCGAGGGATTCGAACCTTGCGCCGAACTACAAGTGTTCAGCGATTTTACCGCTCCGCGCTCGTAGGCCACTCCATCATCATATTAATTTTGTAAGTCACCATTGAAACTTATTTTTATTATTTATTTTTTGGCTGTTCGAAATTTCGATAATCATATTTTAAATTAATCAGCCGTTTGTTGCAAGGATTAAACGCTTTGGTGAACCTTCTCGGAAAAAGGTAAAATACATGAAAGTTAACCTGATATGGTGAACAAATGGGCAGAAATAGATTACCCCCTTCCCCGAAAAAAAAACAGTTGCAGTCTGAAAAGTTACAGCAAGTATGTGCAACACTCAGCCCTGATTTTATACGGCTTGCAACGTCTTTTCCAAATATCATCGAAACTGGCCCGTTAATTCTTTAAACTTGAACAACAAACATTCGAAATTGTAATCAATAATTTGGTAAAAATTCTTTTCCTCCGTTTTCTCAAACATTTTATTCTTATTTTTCCCTATAAGAATTGCGCTATAACTGCCGTCGTTTGCTCGTGGTCGAAGCTTTGCTGCTCGTCAGGTTTGATTGATTACGACAAAGCACTTGAGGGCTATCTGTCTAGAGAAAGGGATGCCTTCGTATTGTATCTTTAAAGGAATACTGCTTCATATACAGGTTACACATAGGGAAAACGACGAAAAGGCCCGTGCAGCCAGATCATGCCCTGGAATTCGATATCCGGAATTAACTACCAGTGTTCAGCGACTTTACCGTTTCGCCGCTGGTGGGCTCGTAGCTCGTCTGACTTTTTTAACTGCCGTCAGTTTGTTCACTTTCACTGTTGCTGTATATAGTTGACAATTTCCATGCTAGATCAGCCTGGATTTTGTTATTTGTGAATTTACGATCAAACACTAATTTAAGATGGCTTAATTAAAGAAGAGAAATGTAGACACTGAGAGATCTTACGTCTCAGGAGAAGTGATTGGTTGATGATTATTGGTTTATAATGCAAAAGATGATTATTGGTTATAATCATCTTCTGCATTGATGATTATTGGATTATATCTGACTGATGATTATTGGTTTATAATGCAGAAGGCAAGACATCTTTGTTAGACAGGTTTGGAAACTATGTTCCTTTTGAAAGAATACAACCTTAAAAAGACATTACAATACGAAACACGCTAATCACAACAATTATAAAGGTCAACTTAGAATAGATAAGATACAGTTTGAAAACAGTATATCTGTATAACAGATGATGTTCCACCAACTTAATGATGTAGCTGACAATATTATTGCCGGAAGCGTTATTGCGAAAAAAGCGAAAAGATTTGAGGCACTCAAAGCCATATTTCAAAGGTAAGTTTAGCAAGGAATGTCTTACTCTTCTCACGAAGGTACTGTGTCCTGAAAAAAGTAATCAAATCGAAAGATCAAGTCTTTCTCGTTGAACAGTAACCCGACAAATTGATGAAATTCCCAGTGACATAAAATTAAACATTAAACATATGGCATCAAAATTTGAAGCATTGTGCATTGCTCTTGATGAAAATAGAAACACCGCTGTTATCACTGTCACGCTCAGTTGGCTATGTTTATCCGCGGAGTCGTCTCTAACTTCAATTGTGCGAAAGAGTTGCTTCCTCTTCAACTTCTGAAGGATGTAGGATTTCATTTTCCAAGAAGCAAAAAACGCGTTTTCATTAGATTCGACCTAAAGTGGAAAATGCTAATATCTACCGATGGGGCTTCATCAATAATTGAGGATATCATCAGTAATAAAACATAGGAGTTGTTGTCCAAGTTACATCAGTTATCTCATATTAAAGTAGATACCAAAGATAGATTCGTCTACAGTTTCATCCATTATACAGCAACAAAACTTGTAAGCAAAATCAATCAAATTTGTACGTGTGATGGGCACGATAACGTCTTGCATAAATTTCATTAAGTCGAGCACGCTAAATCATCATCAATCTTAAGAATTTCTGCTTATTTTCATTCCGAGCATGAAGATCTCACATTTTACTAAGAAGTTCGTTGGCTAAACGAAACGTGTTAAAGCTTTTTTATGATTTCAAAGTTTGAGCATTTCTTTTCATGGACATGAAAGAAAAGTCTATTTCAGAGCTTAAAAGCAAAGCCTTGGCGTCTGATCTTGCATTTCTTCTCGACACTACAATATACACTGGTGAAATAAATTAAGAGAATTTTCATATTTGATTTACGATCTCCAGAACTACTGGACAGATTTTAATAAAATTTGGTATGAACATAGGGTGATAAAATACAAACAAAATAAACATTCAACAGTTATAATAAACACATGTTCGTGTGTAGCACTCATGGGAGTCTGAAGGTCTGAAACAGCGGTTGCAGAAGACACAAAAGAAATGGGTTAATAGGGGATATGGTCCCCTCTTACAGCCATACAGGCCTCGCAGCGTGATGTCATACTGGAAATAAGGCAGTTTATGAGTGCCTGTGGCAATTGGTCCCACTCATTCAGCAACGCTGTTTTCAGTTCCTGGATGGTTCTCGAAAGGGGGTTGCGAGTTGCAGTTGCCCTCCCCAGAGCGTCCCAGACATGCTCTATACGGTTGAGTTCTAGAGACCTGGCTGGCCAATCCATCCGGCGAATATCCTCACTCTCGAGAAATTCGTCGACCATAAGAGCTCTATGTGGCCTCGCGTTATCGTCCTGTAAGATGAACTCGGGGCCCTCTGCATCCCGGAAAAGGCGATCATAGGGCTCCAAGACCTCATCTCTATACCTCACACCATTCACAGATCCTCTGCCAAAGACGTGGAGAGGTGTGCGGCCATCCAACATAATGCCTGCCCAGACCAATACACCGCCACCGCCATAATTGTTGATTTCGCAGACATTAGAGGGTAAGTAGCGGTTCCCTGGCTCTCTCCATATGAAAGTACGGCGAGAATTGGTGTTTAGGCTAAAACGGGACTCGTCGGTGAACGGACTGGTCCCCCATTGCTCCGTACTCCAATCACTGTACTGCCTGCACTATGCTAATCGGACTCTCCTGTTCCGTAGACGTGAGCGGGATGCAAACAGTCGGTCTTCTGGTAAACAACCCTCTCTCAGTCAGTCTTTTGGAAACCGTCACCCTTGTTACACTGGTTCCCGTGGCTGCATACAGGTTCCGAGAGATCTGAGAAGCTATAGCCTCTCTGTTACGCCTCGCTAAAATGGACAAATATCGATCTTCTCTGGTCGTCGTGGATCTTGGACGACGTTGCCCAGGCTTTCTCTCGATGGATCCAGTATCCTGGAACTGTTTCCGTAGGCTACACACGACCCTGGGCGTTAAATTAAATTCTCTTCATATCTGGACTTGCGATTGGCCTGCCTTTAGCCTCCCTCATTCCGGTATCTAAACGATGGTTTTTACTCACATTTACTGTTCCGATGTGAATTTAACCGATTGCTGCAAGATAACACCAAGAAATTCGCCAAGGTGTGCTAGCGAACGCAATTGGTCTTAGCCTCCACGCGCTTATTTAAACCTGTTTTCCTACTGTCTTCGCGTACACACACGCGTACACTTACGTATTTGCCGTACAAGATTTGCATTTTTATCTAGAAACAGTGGTTTTTGCTTCAGTTCAGTTCTTTTCATGCAATTCGATATTATAGACAAATTCTCTTAATTTATTTCACCAGTGTATCTCAGTGAATTCAATCCTAAGCTACGAACTCAGGAACAGGTGAGTCATGAGCCTTTATGGACATATCAAATCATTTCAAAATAAGCTTTGACCCCGGAACAAAGCCAATTAAGGCGAGGAATACCAGCCATTTTTCCACATTTCCCGAACCACAAAATTGATTTTGATTACGAATCGTTTGTGGTTGAGTTTTAATTTTTGAATTAAGAACTCAGTATTAGTTTCAGTGGTGTTGAATACAAAGAAGCAAATCTCCAAATTTTCTCTTTTCCATTTCAAATTGATGTCGAAGTAGCATCACTTACTTTCCAAATGGAACTAATCGAAGTGCAAGAGAACATGGCTCTGAACACAAAAAAATCAAGGATATTACGCAATTTACTTTTATAAACACTATTTCCCATGTGACAAGTATCAAAAGCTGACAGGTTTTGACAAGAAAAAAAATGACGCCATAAGGAAGCAATTATAAATGTGAGCGAAATGTTTCAAGGATGGAGTTATGAAATCCCTGACATAGACGGGAATTACCTGATGTACTCATGAAAAACATGTTGCTAGTTTCAATGTCCGCAATATTCCCAAATCTTGACCATCTTGTATTAAATATGAAGTCGCAATCATCACATTAAACAGAGTTATTATTATTATTTAAAGATATTACCTTACTTTGTATTTTATATATTTATAGATTTTATGATGGGGATTTATATTGAGTAATAAAGAGATTAAACTAATTAAGGTCTGTTAATGTTTTACATTCTCATGTAAATAAATCTTAAAGTACTCCGATCCGCGTAATATTTCTGATTTCTATACCGGTTCGTAGATCTATTAAAACAAAAAAATCTCAAAACTTTCAGATTTCAAATTACACTCAAACAGGTTTTTAAATTTAGACGCGCTTACACGTTTTGAGAGCATTTGAGCTAATATCCCTTTGGGCTAAAACTATTTAAAAATAGCATATCTTTAAATTTTCCGATAGAAAGTCTCGCGCTGGAGATAAAAACAGTAATTTTCTTTTTCCACTTCTTGCTTTGAAATCGTTGAGTTTGTTAATCAAAAATTCCTTAAATTTTTACAAAATATGAAATAGACAATAAAGTAAATTCCAAATTCAGGCTTCCAGGTGCCCAAATTCTGCTGGAGGACTACGTTATTCAAAACTGGATGGCTCTAAGTACCGTTTTATCACAATGCGAGAAACATATATACATTTATGCAGATTCTTCGTTATTTAATTTCTTTAAATATAATACAGGGCGATAATACTTCACGGGAACAATTTGAAATGTAAAACGGACATTTATAGTCATTCGACGCAAAATGCCGTTTCGAGACTAGTAGCCTTTCTGAGTTAAGTCCCCTTTGGGCTAAAAAAAATCTTAAAAAGGCGTAAGATTGTAAAGAAATTTCTACCTGATTTTAGTATGCAAGTCTCCTATAACTAGGGTTATCAGACATCCGAGGTTAGATGAAACATTCAGGGATTTGTAATTATATCCGGGATTTTGTCCAGAACTGTAAACGGTTGGGAACTGAATGTACGTCTTGTAAATCAGTTTCACCGTTAAATGCATCAATTGAAGTGCAAAGAAATTTCATTCAACAATGGACAATGTTCTGTTTTCATAAAGAAGTCAGTTACAGGTATCAACTTTAAAGCACATCTAAATTTGAAAGTGAGTTCTAAATATTCATTCTGGTGAGTTTTCGGAACATGTAAAATGCATCAAAAAATTTCTAAGGAAAATATATGCAAGAATAGAACAAAAACAAGAATATCAGGCATTCAAAATATGATTGAATAGAAATCCTGCAAAATGTATGTAGTGTACTTTTCAGTATCTCGAATATTTGATTATCAGTGCTTTCCTTTTATTCCTTCATATCAACTTTCATCTGTGACATCGGCTTGTACAACGTACACTGAAAAAAAAGTCCTTCAGGGACAAAGCCTCTTTGGACTAAAAATCTGAAAGTTTTCGGATTTTAAATTATGTCCAAAGGGGCGTTTTTTAACGTTTTGTGTGTTACCCTTATTTATTAAATATCATGTTCTTCGCACTTAAATAATGCTTGATAATAATAATAATAAAACATAAAATTCTGTTCAATAGCAATGTCGCAAAATAATTTTAAAATGAGTATTTCTTTAGAATTTCTGATACACAGCTCCGTGCGCTTTAGATAAAAAGTTTTTTTTTTCTCGTAGAGTGTTGCCATTGCTCGCTTTCAAGTCGTTTGAGTTTGTTCATCAAAAATTCGTTAAAGTTTTACAAAATATGAAATACATAATAAAACAAATTCCAAATTCGAGCCTCCACATGCGCATATTCGTTTGGAAACGTACATTATTCAAAATTGGATGGCTCTAGGTAACCGTAGTTTTGTCAGATTTGGAGAAATATACATACAATTATGCAGATTCTTCATTATTTAATTTCTTTAAATGTAATACAGGGCTGCAATATTTTGTAGCAACAGTCTGAAAAGTGATTCAGACTTTTAATGTTTCCAACGCAAAATCGCAAAACGAAAGCAACAGTCCTTCAGGTACAAAGCCCCTGTGGACTAAAAAAAAGGGGGAGGAAAGTCAGTATCTCCGTTTCTACTGGGTCGATTGACGAAATTCAAATTGCGTTTTTCATGTCTCGAAAGCGCGTCTTGTACATATATATTAGATTTATATATAGCGTTGTTCTAACATAGGTATTTTGACACAATATAGGACTTTTTCTGAAATGGCAGGCCAATTTTTTTTTTCATATTTCGATTCTACGACTCAAATTATGCCTAAATATTAGATTTTATAAAATTTGGTGTGGAATTTACGGAGAAATTCAAAACTTTATCTTGGCACATTTTTTCAGGTTTCGGCAAGAATAATTCACTTGGCGAACTTCTTAATATATGGCAAAATATTTTCTTTTCCCTTTATACATTGTGCATGAGCGGAAAAAAAGTCACATCCTTCCTACATTCAAATAATTTTTAAAAAGTGCCTGAACTACATTTGATGTTATTATCGCATTCAACAAATTTTCTAACTTTCAAAATGCGCCAATGATAAATTCGCGTATATCTTAGGAAATTTTCAATAAGAAACTAATTTTTTGCAGGTATGCTTAGAAATACATCTGCTTGAAGATGATGATAAAAATTTTATAGATTATAATTCAAAATGTTTTTCAAAAAATTTATAAAAATTATTTAAAAATACAAATTTTAAAAATAAATCATCAAAAACGGGCGAATTTTATTTGGAATGTACCTAAATTTCGAAATGTGTTCGGAAGAATCAAATAAGTGTAATAAAAAAGAGAAATTAATAAATATATACCACATTCAATTGCCATTCATGAGCTAAAATTTTGAGAGCTAATTTTTTAAAAATTACTCGTGTAATTTTTACAAAACTTGGCAGTTTAGCATAATTGCAGTCGTTTTTTTTTATTTCACATTCTTAATGTCCACATAGCCGGCCAAACGGTATAATGATTAGCGTGGCTGACTGCCGTGCTGAAGGGCCCGGTTTCGAATCCCGGAGAAGGCATGGATGTTTGTAAATGTATAGTGTTGGTGCGGCATGGCGGCTCTTTAAATATACGGAGAGCCAAAAGTCCTCACGTGTGGTTTGATGGAAGGGGAGAGGGGTGGGAGACCCTCGGACCCGTCCCTCCGGGCTGCTTTCCATCAAACTTGGGCGTGGAACTGAGCTAAATCGCACTGTCACCTGTAAGGTGCTCAAGGACTTTTGTCAACAATACGGGTATCTTGCACTCCATGCCACGAGGAATTTCGAGGGCTTGGGCTGATGGTACTATCAGACAACTGAGCATAAGTAACAACAACAACAATCTCCTCTTAAAGTTTCATGGCAATTCTTGTCGGAAGGTTAGCTTTTTATATTAGAGCGTTTTTCAGTGCCTATTACCGAAAGAAAGAGAAATTTTCAGAAAGCAGAAATAGCATTTCATTTAGAAAGCAGCTGCAAAATAAAAGCTGCTCATTTTGCCGGCATTTCCGATATTTTTCTAATGGACAAATATTAATTTTGGGATGATCCCTTGAAAATGTTAATTATAGCTGTCTTTGCTAGTTTTTCAAAAACAGGTATAATTAATATATGATATTTTTTTTCATTTATCTTACGTAAAAGAACATAGTGTGTACTTTATTAATCCGAATTTTTGTTCATATCCGATTGTAGAAAAAGTTTGCAGAATTCCCCAACCATCGTTTACATTTTTTTTATTTTTATAAAATGTTCTGCGCTTACATGTTCCGCACTTTGAAAGTGTTTTTTTTTAATTTTTCTGCCTCATTTTTATGAACTTCTAATCTAATTTGATTCGTTGCTTTTATTCCGTGGATGTCTCTTTTTGAGGAATTCAATCAATGCATAAAACTAAAGTCAAAGCTATATCACCTTGGGAAAGTCTTTTGCAGCCATTTCAAAGGTCTTAGATATATAGAAATAGCGCTTGTTAGCTTCCGTGGCTTCTTTGAATTACGTGCAAGGGCGTATTACTTGATGGCTTCCGTTAAAGCGGTCTTTTTCTGGGCGTAATGATCACTAATGGTAACGAAATGTTTTAGAATTTATTCTTCCGTCTCCAGATAAATGAAAACACACTGAAAATATGTGTTTAAACAAAATCCCTCTCATCCCTAAACATTATATAATCCAATTTTTGTTGACTCTAGCTTTCTAAGTACTCATTCAGATGCATTCTCTTCTGATGTGAGGCACACAAATCGTCAAGTTTCCTTGCGTAAAGACCGTTCTTGTAAATTCCATTTGTATCCAGGTTTTTCGGATGTTATGCGTCTAATAGGCAGTTACACGTCACTGCAACACATTTATCATATAACATGTTATCATAATATACTGTGTTATTATATACCATATTATTCTAAGTGTCTGGCAGTAGACTGCCTGTTATGATGCGTTATTATGGATAAATATTCATATTCCTAAGGTTGTGTCGTTTACTGTAGCTCTTGTAAGAGTTTAGAGCCGTTAAATCGTTTATACAAGTGTATCAAAGCTGTCCAGACGAGTTCAAATAATTTTCTGTCTTCATTTTGAATACTCTGTCTCTAAATAGCTAATTGTTTTTTCTTATAATAATTCTTGGATAATCTGTAGCTACGAGATCCAGGTCACAAAGATTTACAGCTAAGTGAAGCGTTGAATTGTTGAAGCTTGTAAAGCAATGGAGTTTTACGCAAATCCGGAGTATCATGACTAGAAGACACATAACGCTTTTTTTTTTAAGTTAACCCAGTTTTCCTTTTATTTTAGCTTTTGCATAACTTCCACCTTCGCCAGTTTTGCCCTGAATGCAAATTAGTTAAAGTATAAATAAGCGTCGTCTTCGTCTTTTCAGCGAGCGTTTGGCAACATAGGCTGGCTAAGTTTGCAATTTAACTTACCGGTGCAGGTTTCTGGTAGCCGCCGTTTCTTCGCGAGCGCTTGGTCATTGAGCCAAGATTTAAGCTAGAATTTTTATTTATTTTTTGCATTCCATTTGGTTTGAATATATGTTTAGTTACTCGCATTGGCACAACAGGGGGAACAGCAAAGGACATCTCTCCCCGAGCGCAGCATTCAGGGGATACGAAATTGGAACTTTGGGGTTATACTGGTTTTCAGCAGGCGATGTACCGGCCTGCTCTTGCCAGTTCCTTGATGTATCCCAAAGAAATTTTCGTTTATTCTGAAAATGAAGTCCGGAATAGTTTCCATACTCAAGTCAGAGTGAAGATCGTTATTACTTACGTAGTACGGTGCATTGATGATGATGCGTAACACCTTGTTTTAAAGTACGCGCAGTTTCTTAACTTCACTATCAGTAGCTGTTGCCCATGCCGGGGGAGCTTACGTGACTGTCGGCCATATGACTGAGAGATAAAGTCTCTTTTTAAGGTTGAATGACAGATGTTCGCTTTTCAACGCAAGAAATAGCCGAAATGCTAATCTGAATGCTTTGACTCTAGTTCGAAATTGATGTTCTCCTTTGCATTTTGACAAGTTTGAGACAGAGCAAAATATTCAGTTTTCTCCGGGCGTAGAAAACGTATCTACGCCGGTGGTTATTCGCAAATTAGAAGAGTATTTATTTAGGCTTAAAAATTCATTTTGTGTAACCGTAAGGTCAACATGCTAACAGTCTCAAATAGAATTTTCACTTTGTCTTAGATATGTATAGCTAAAAGACAGATGGTACGAAAGTCGTCTGACATTCTCTCCCTTTTGGATTTATATTTTCGCCTAACCACCTAGATGTATACGCTTATTTGTAAGATTAGAAAAGGGTGATGATGGCTGATCGTCTAATTACAGTTAGCTTTCCAATCTACATATTTCTGTAAAAAAGTTAATTTATTTTTGTTAGGTATTTTGTCAAATGCTGTAAAATTTGTGTTTTTTAAATGAATTGTCTCTTTAGCGGTTTTTTTTTCTTTAGGCATTGGATTAAGCTTAAGTTTTCCACCCTCCTTCCGTTTCCTTTCTTCCTCGATATCATGCAAAAAATATGGCACATGATTTTTAAAAAAATGTATTGCTTACTTTAAAAGTTTGTCTTTAAATTTTTTTCTTTGACGGCTATTCAAAGATCAAAATAAAAAGAAAACTAATCTCGAATATTAGATTCGAAAAGCCAAAATGTTCTGAAAATATTTAAGTATGGTACATTAAGATGACAAAATGAGAAAAATAAATCGATACAAAAAGTTAAGCAGATTCTAAAAATCAATCAAAATTTTATGTTATTTCATTATTACCTTTCTGAATATTATGTAACTCAATAACATTTATTAAATCTAATTTTTTTACACTTCATTATTTATATTTTTTACTGTGTTCGACAGCATTAAACACTTGTTATACCTGATGATCAGTTGCTAAGCGTGAATAAGTTTAACTGTTCTTTCGATCATCTTACGTATATGCTCGCTAATCTTGTGCTATATTACTGCTAAATTTTACCTACTTACTTTTAACTACAGGCCAAAAGGATTGCAGAGTCTTAAGGAATCATCATTTTTTAAGGACCATAATTTTTCAGTCATAATAACTTTTTTTATGCTGAAGACATGAAAAATCTGCGATGTCCTTGCCGGGACTCGAACTCTGGAATACTCGAATGCGCATCGAGTGTGCTTCCAATTACCCCACGGAGGTATGCAGAAAGGAGGGAGAAAATATCTTATAACGTCTTAGGGCATCATGTGGGCAAGGCCGTCCATAGGTGCGATAATACTTGCACAACGATTTTTTACAGTGACCCTATTGTTTGCAAAACATTCCTTTCGGATAGAAACTTTTAAAAAATCATACTTTTAAAAACATTTTATACACCTAATATCATATTTTCAGATAAAAATGAGATTACAATATAAAATATCATTTTATGCGCTTAATGTCACATTTTTATATAAAAAAATTACAGATTAATTTAACATTTTATACATTTAATTTCATATTTTTGGAGTAAAGCCAGGCAGCGTAGTCTTGGTCTGGGTTCAATACCAGAAAAGACACGAGTGCTTGTCAGTACTTGTGCCAAGAAGCATTCAATATACCTACCGTCGAGCCGAGGCTGATGGTAGGATTCGCCTTCATATTCGTCCGCTGGGGAATTTTCCTTCTAAATTGGGATAGAACTGGACAAATTCGAATTTCGAAATGCATATTGCGTCCAACACCTTATAAGGTATTTCTCCCGCCTTCTTCGCATGTGTTGGTGGTGTAGCGTTCAGCAATCTCGGCGCTTATTCGAGAGGTCCGTGGTTCTAGTTCCGGCAAGGGCATTGCTCATTTTTCAACTCCCCTGTTTCTAGTTAATCTAATGTCCCTACAACCTAAGCCAGCGATAAGCGCAACCCTTGGTTCTTGGTCACGATAAAATTACTTGATTAAGCTGGTGTTACTGACAAACAAGTGAGATAAATCACAACAGCATAAAAATATATATGATGTTATTGTAATTGTTCCCAATAAGCGGAATCCAATTTTAATATTACAAATTTAAAAGAAACATGATTTATCCTGTAGCGTCATCAGGACTTTTGGTGCTGAGATATGTGAAAAATGAGCAATGCCCTCCCCGGGACTCGAACCTCGGACCTCTCGAATACGTGCCGAGTATGCTGGCCATTACACCTCGAAGGCATGCTAAGAAGGTGTCAGAAATACCTTATAGACTCCTTTTAAAGAGCGACTGGGGATTAAGCGACCCAATTGACAAATTCTGGTGGTGGAGAATCATCATCCACCACCTTTTTTTACCACTGTAGAAACATTAGGTTGTTTCGAAGCAGGAGGCATGAAAAATGAGAAAAGCCTTCAGTGGGACTCGAACTTCGGACCTATCGAATACGCGCCGAGTGTGCTGGCCATTACACCACGAGGGCATGTTAAGAAGGCGGGAGAAATACCTTTCTGCCTTTAGTCTGTTTATAAAGAAAATGTTGGTTTGTTTCACTTTTGTATTTGAACAATTCTTGAATTTGTTAGACATTTCATATATCTTCTGAATGCAATATTTTATTGAAGAATTTGTTATTAGGTAATCATATTTGATCGAAATGTTCATGCTTAACATTCAAAATGAATTTCGAATGCTAAGCTTTCCTCTGCGTGTTTACATTCTTCAGTATATCTAAAAGACTGTCCTTTAAAATTATTCAGTTGATTTAATTTCAGTGTGTATTTCCTAATTACGAAACGTGGCTGGAATAGAAATACATAATTCTTTCACAAACCTCTCATTTTGTGAATTTCGCTTTTTTCTTATGCTGTATTATCTTGAAAGCATTATCATCTGATTATTGAGTACATTTTTTATCCCACTAAAACATCTTCAGACCTTGTGGAGTAGTGCTAATACATTTCAAGTAAACAGAATTTACAATTCGAAGATATTTAGAAAATGAGGAACATTTTTTGGGATCTTGCATTGAAATGCAGGAGTACCATCTTGCAAAGTTTGGAACGTGTAATCACTTCACACTAAGGTCTAGTATAAATGATTTTAAATAATAATATTTCGAATGTGATTAATAGGCATGAATAGACAAAAAACGTGTCAGCTATATCAACACCATTCATTCCTTCTTCTTTCAGCATTTTTATCGTTTTGATCTTGTGACTGTAGAAATCTCTCAAAGAGATAAAATTATGCAGATAATAAAGCTCGACCTTGTTGTTTCAGTGAAAGCAGGAGGCGATAATTACGTTTCAGAGATTATTCTCTTGAAAGAAAAATGGTTGTTCCTGTTATGGTATATAGGTTTCAGGATCTGGGATCTGAATGAGATGTTAATAAGCAGGTTGTTAGATTGTAACTGCTATTTATTATAAATGATGAACGTCACAAGTCATTATATAAAAGCATTAATATTGTAATTCAAAAAAATAAAAGAAAAATTTCAATAAGTATGTTTGCTAATTATTTCTCGAAAACGTTCCGCAGAAGGAAGAACAGTAATTTATTTTAATTCCAGAATAATACGCAATAATAACATTAGAACAAAATGTATTTAATTCCACCCAAGATGTTCAGGGAGATGAAATATTTCTGTCATTCTAAAAGTTTATTTATTACGAACAATTCCCTTTTAAACTTTATTGTAAACAATAAATTAATGGAACGAATCCTATAACCTCATTAATGTAAAAAATCTGATCTGTGCACCACATGACTTCCTTGTACGGAATATTAAATTATACTCATGTTCCCTGCGTTTCATTTAAACTTATTTCCTCGAATTTCATTAGAGGTATATTTCTCATTCAATCAATTCAGTTCACGACAAGGCAAAAATACATAAGAACTCAAAATATCTATACTAAAAATTGAAAGATATAGAAAAACATAAAACACCAAACGCAGTTAAAACAATTATTATTTTTTTTCAATCAAAATTAGAACTTCTACGCAAAAACAATCTATTCGGCCAGCCAAAAAAAGCAATTCGGCAGATTTTTCGGTGCACAAAATTGAGTTTACTTTTGGTCTCACTCGGCAAAAAGACACTGAAGGCGTAAAAACTGACTTAACTTGTTGTAGACACTATGCTGAGTCAATATATGTGATAATTAAATAACTTAAATCATAATTCCAGAATGGATTAAGCATAATTTAATTCGCAATAATAAAAGACGTTACTTTATTATTGCGAAGCTTAGTTTCTCTAGATTGGCAACAAATCCCCTATTCTGCTAAGTTTCAAATATAAGCAAATATGGCTGCCATGGCAAAAAAAATTAGGCTTAGCTGCACTTAAACAACTTTTAAATTGTTTATAATTCTACAACTATAACATCCAGGTTAACTAAAGGCATAAAAACCTTAACCGGAATATAAGAAGAACATAATTCAATCATTTTTAAAGCAAAAAATGCGCAATTTACAAACGTATAAGAATAAAGAAACTGATCTCAATCAGCCGAGTAACAAAGTGGTTATACATATACATATATTTATATATTTTTCATGTGGCCGATTGCAACTAAAATAGGAGATGCACATCTACATGTAATAGCAGTCCTGTAGACAAAATTTTAATGTTTTGAGGCTACTCATTTTTGAGTTATGCGAGATACATACATACATATATACGTACGTACGCACAGGCACCACGAAAATAATCTCTCCAGAATCCATTTTAAATCAGTTTTATAATTTTTTGGGGGAAAAGAGTCCTTTATTCTGCGTACAGATGTTACGCAAAAACATCGTTAAATTGCATTCGATAGCGGTCGAAGTGGATATTTCCGTTGAAATATGATACCCGAAATTTTTCGAGATTACAATACTTCCTTTTTACTTCGTACAAGGAAGTAAAAATCGGATATGGACACGAAATGACGTCCCTTGTATGGCCTACTAAATTTTACACATTTGTTGCATTTATACTTCATTGAATCTCATTTCCTTGAATTATTGTAATTAATTAAATAATCTCTCAAAGGCAAATTAAAAATGACATCAAAAGTTGCATGTTTTGATATTGAATATCCCGGTAAATTTTTTTGTCGTATGGGAGTCAAAATTATTTTTTGCTTTTTCATAACGAATGCAGAACTTCGCCAAATATAAATACAGGAACCGGGAGACCGCATTAAAAATTAAATTTTGTTATTTGTTCAAAATATCTTTTTTTAATTTGACATTACGAAAACATATACGTATATTTTTTCTTATTTAAAAGATTTCTGTAACTGGAAGTGTATGACTACAATCAAAGGACACTTTGTTTTCTTTCAAAGCAGTGAAACCGTGGTTTCTTTGCTTTAGAAGTACGTGAAATTAAAAAAAAATGGACGTTATATAACAAAGACGGAACTAGATGTACGCTTTCTTGAACATGCCTCAAATTCATTATTCTGTTCAGAATAATTTGCCTGAAGGTAATATTTAATAAGTATTAGAAATCAAAGGTTGAATGGGCAAAGTAGTAAGGGTAACCTCGTCTGAACCATTTTAATCGACGAAAATTGGTGTTCGCTTACTTTTCGAAAGTTACTTTTCGAAGAGCGGATGAAACGGAAAAGGACAAAACGCAATTTAGTCTTTTTTATGCTGTAAAATAACATTAAACGTACATCCCTAATACTTTCGGCGTGTTCATGCATAGAGTATCTAAATACCTCCGTAAAAATACCCCGCTGGTAAAATATACTCCCTAATTTTCTAGTTATAGCTTTAGAATGGTGCATCTGAAGGTGAAATTCCGTTCGTAGTAGTCCAGAGTTGTCAAATCGAGTAAAATGAATGAACTAAGAGAAGTTACATTTTTCGTCGCAATCAATTTTGCAATTCCCCGTTTTTCCTTGAATGATGCATTACAAAATTTAAAATTTCAGAATTGAAGGCTCTTCTGAAAACTTCAGTCGCAAAGCTAAAATCCCAGAAAATGAGTTGTATCTATGTAGAAATAAAAAATATTTAATAAATAAGGAATTTTGTAAAAGAAAAAGAGCGTAACATTTTATGATGAAATTCATAATAGTTTACAGATAAATATTTTGGAGAATTTCTTTCGCTAATAGTGGTTTGAGTTCATATGAGTAGAAACGGATATTTTCATTAAAAAATTCGAATATATTTCTTCAATAGCAAGCCACTGCTCTCGTAAATACTACTTCTCAATACAGTTAATTAGAATATTGGTTTAAATCGGGGCTAAATTACGTTTCGGGTAATCGGGGTTTAATTAAAAATCGGGGTTAAATTCAAGAACGGATATCTGGTAACTTGTCATCACTAGGATTTGTCTTCCTTGGTGTCGCCACTTTTCCCGATTCGTCCTTTAAACAGGCAGGAATGTAAGGATTTCAAGGCGTTGCTGCCATAAATATGTGCGATATAAGGTGAATATATTTAACTAGCAATTGTAAGGTCCTGAATTCGATTCCCGCTAAGGATATGATTGACTTTTTAAGATTCCTATTGACGAAAACTTCAAGATTGTATGATCTGACATAAAAAAGCAAGTAGGAAGTTAAGAAATCCATTTATTTTCAAAAAATTAATTTTTTTGCCCCAAATGACCGAAGTTCCCTTCTTAAACTTCTGTCAGGAATGGCCAAATTCATCGGGCTTTAGCCATCTCATCACCGAGAACGCTTTCCGGGGTGCATCGTAGGGGTTGCACTGTTTGTTATTATCCCTGTGAGAAGGACCGAAACCCTGGGCGAGATATAAACCGGTTTAGATTATTATAAGCCAGCCTCCACTGATAATTATACTATCTAGGCTGACTAGAGAATGAATGTAAATACCTGGAAATAACTTTTCATTTGAAAATTTAAAGGTTAGATTAGGTTAGGTTATTAAATTATGGCAAAGCACACGAGGGCTATCTGCCTAAGGGGAGGGATGCCTTCGTGGAGGACTTTCTAAGGGAAACTGGCTCGTATACACGTTACACATGGGGAAAACCACGAAAACGCCCATGCAGCCAGCCCGTTCGCGGGTTTCGAACCTCGTACCGAAGAAAATTTAAAGGAAAAAAAAAGTTAAATAAATAATTAATAATAAATTTAATTAATTAAATAATAAAACTTTCAAAGAAAAAAGAAAAGAAAGAAAGAGTATCAGATTATCTAAATGACTTTTGAGAAATGAAACAAATTTTAAACTCTTGTTTTTCCTGTTTTTAAAGAATTTAACGGTACATTTTTGAGTGGGTACCGGAATTTGAAATTGTATTCTGAATATCTTCCACATTCCTTTTATGTTTCGAAGTACTATTACTTTTAAATTCGGATTTAGTTTTCTTCAGCACCTGGTGACAGTAATTTTCTTTGCGAGTCATATAATGGCTGTTATGTTTTTTTTTTTCTTTTTGGATGAAGCGGAAACTGAAAGTGACACATTTCCGTTGACTGCCTAGGGAACCGATACTGAAGGTCGCACTTATCGCTACTTGGAGGGAAATATATAACGGAAGAAAAAGAAAACGTAACGCTGCATTTTTTGTTTGGCTTTTGTTTAAACTTGATGTAGCTTCTACATTTTCGAAGACGATTATAGTTTAAAAATTTTGTGGAGTATCTATACGTTTCTCATAATTCGATGAGCAGATGGAATGCACTTATGGTACTTTTAAAACTAATATTAAAAGATGATAACGGATGCACAATGGGTATCAAGTGCAAACGCGGTCAAGGAATTAAATCCAAAAATTTTAATAGCCAAAGCAAAATACCGGCTACTAAAAGATATGTTTTCATTGTGACAATTTTATGTAGTTAATAATATTTAGTAGAAATGTATAGGGTGATCATAAAAACTTCCCCGATGTATAAACTCTAAGCAGAATATCTGAACCAATCGGAATAAAGGTCTATTTCAGGTACTGTTACTGGAAGGTATACCCTCGGGAATGTGATGATTTAAAACAACAAAGCTCTCACGGTTACGGTTACAGTGAAAATATATCGAAATTTTCCAACGTTTGGTAAAATTCTCCGAAAATATATTTTGTGTTTATATACAAATATAAAAATATACAGCTTTAGAATTGTTGACGTATCAATTAGAGCCAAAACTACAGGAGCAATTGCGCAAAGTGAATTTTCAAATCAAATAAAAGATATGTGTTTAATGGAGAAAAATTTTGAAACTCAAGATTTATTTAATTCCATACTTAATAAGTATTATAGATATACTTACAGATTAGTAAAATTTTAAATAAAAATTTCATATTTAATATTTCTCATTGATTTCGCATATTTTAAGGAAGATATTTTTCACTACCAATGGAAAACTAAACTGTGTTTTCGCTTGCGCAATTATAATAGCCAATTCAACGTCTAATCACTCTAAAAAAGGAAGTCTTCGTAGCAACAAACACGCTCGAATATTCCAGATGGCGAATATTATGTGAAAACAAGCACTCTAGAATTATCAGTTTTCCAATATTTGATATTAGTGCGAAAACCGATTTGACGGTCAATCGATCAAATGATATATTTTAGTTTATGGAACATTATTTCTTTTATTTTATTCATTTTAATCATTTATCATAACCCTCCCTTCTCAGGACGTTTCTCGAACTGACGGCATTTTAAATCAAGTTATCTCAGAAAAAAAAATTTTTAAACTACCAAACTTTAATGTTTTGAGATAATGAAAGTTTTTTTTGTTGTTTTTAATTATGGTGCTACAAGACTGCAGAAAGTAAATTCGGAATACACCGTGGGCATTATATTAAACAGTATTCAAGAAAATAATGATTGATAAATTCAAAACTGTGGTTTTCGGCGACGTTCCATAAAACTTTTAAAAGGCCACATACAAATATATAATTCTCTCGAATGCTAATATTAAAACAGAAGTTATGACCTTTCAAAGTCATTTCGTTTAGCAGGCAGTATTTTTTTTATCTTGAAATGTCTTAAGGAAAACTTTGAACTCGTCTTTCTGAAAATGTAATTTTTCGTTTTATTTTCAGTCTCAATAGATAAACCATCTCAACCTTAAATTTAATATTTTCCTTAAAATCTATACATTCTGAACTAGGAGGTTTCCGAAATATTAATTATAAGCTGAATTCTTTTCAGTTTTGCCGAAATTTTGCCGTCCGCACCGTGCAAACATGGTAAGCGAATGCCTTCAATCGGAGGATATCACCCGTATGGACTGGCCAGCATTCTCACAGGACTTGAATCCAGTAGAGCAGGTGTGAGACATGCTTGGCCGACGAGTTGCAGCCCGTCAACCTCTTCCTACATGTCTACCTGAACTTCGGAGAGCATTGCTTTTTGAGTGGTGTAATATCCCCCAAGATCAGATCGATAATTTGATACTCAGTATGCCTAGGCGTTGAACGGACTGTATTGCATCATCTGGGAGACATACAATGTATTAACAATCATACCAACCATATAATATTGGTTTTTTCTAAATAGGGTTTTTTTTTTTTTTTTATAATTTGCTCCAGGGAGAAAAAATCGCTAACTTTTTTTAGTAATATCAAACATATAGCATCTTTTTCTGTTCTTCACCTTTTGTTTAATAAATAAGCTTTACAAATAAGTCAAATTTCTTTTACTTCTAACTCTTCCTTTGCCTGACTTTGCATTATCCTTAACTTATGGACATGAGTGTAGAATTAAGAACATAACGGACTACTGTCAATTAAAGTTATAATTTTATTTACATATTTTTACCTTAGATAGCTAGAATGAAAATTTTAACTAAAAGTTATAAGGTATTTCTCCCGCCTTCTTAGCACGCCTTTGTGATGCACTGGTCAGTACGCTAGACGCGTATTCGAGAGGTCCGTGGTTTGAGTCCCGGCGAGGGTATTGCTCATTTTTCATCTCTCCTGCTTCGAAATAAACTAATGACTTTACAAAATAATTAAGAGTAAATTAATAAGCCCATAACTTACGCTAAAGCTGAAAAGTAATAAACCAATATTTATTATTAGAAATCTTTTTATATACCGTCTCCAAAAAACAGAAATTGAATTAAAACCACGAATTATTACAATAAATAAATTTTTATGCAGTATTTTAAATTAGTATTTTCTAGACTTTTGTTGCAGTAAAAACCATAAAAATGTCCAAAGGCAGAAATCTAAAACTTTTTCGTAGAATCAATAACTCATGAAAGTAACCTTAGTTTATTTGATATATATGAGTACACGGAGGCTATCGGCCTCAGGGAAGGGATACCTTCGCCAGGAGTTTCTAAGAGAAACTGGCTCATATACATGATGAAAAGCATGGGAGCTAATCATGACCCAACCCATTCACTTTCGATCAAACTCAGGTCGAATTCCATTAGTCAGCGCTGTGACCACTGGTGGGCTAAATAATTAATGAAACTGAGCTCTTTAAGTGTATTTTTGTGCCAAACTGTTCAAGGTCAGATTTGTCTTTTATGAAATATTACCTGAATCCTATGCAAGTTAAAAAGTTTTGCTGTCTTTCCATTCATTTTGACGCTGTATTAGTCTTACCACTTGTTAGCAAACTTAATGATATACAGTTTCACATAAGCGAATGTAATTTCATCTTCCTAGCTTACCTAATTACACACAAAAATGCTAATTTCCTCCCGAAAAGATATAGTTTCAGAACTTGCTGCTGTCTATATAAACATCTTCATATTTATGTAGAAAATTTCAAGATTTGGAGATAGATCTAGATAGCTTGTCAAATATTTGCCTTTGGCGTTTTGCCAACCGTAATTAAACAACTTTCATTAATCAACCTAGCTGAATTTGATATGCACGAGATTCTTTTTATCAAAAGGCTTATTTGTATGCTAATAACGTTTTGTGGAGATTTTAGTGATTATCGAAGGGTAGCTCTGCGGGTAAGAAGTTTCTTTTTAGGTTTCCTACAAAAATATTTTTGGCTTCGTTTTCAATCATATAAAGATGTTTAACCCTCGAATAGGTTTTGCAAATATTAGTCAAAATACTTTGTTGATAAACATCTCAAAATGTTATTAATGATAGAGTTGTGACCTTGAGATTTCCTGGGTTGAAATTTTTGTCTACGCTTCTGACTTTTCCGATGACGGTTTCCGATGATGGGATCCGCAATTGGTCAGTATTTTTTACCGATTGGGTTATCGTTGTTTTGCTGTTTCATAATATCGGCATTAATGTTTGTCAGATCTGGAAAGACACAAATAAGGTAGTTTCGAAACTGCGCTGATGGTGTTAAATTTTCTTTTAGGAAACGTCATATCTGTTAATTTTACTCTAATTCATTCACTCTTTCTTCGCAGTCACAGAAAATCAGCATTTGTGGTAACGAAAAATTTAACTATCTTAGTAATAAAATTCTCTTCATAAAAATTTTTTAGTAGAAATGCTGAGATACTGCTTAGGTAGTACTGTAAATAACGACAGACGTTCTAATACCACTTTTTCTTTCAAAAAGACGTATGATATGAATTCACAAGTTATCTTAACCTTTACATTACATTTACACAGGCAAGTCATCTTTACATTGGCGTGTGACAAGTTCTCACATTTTCTCTATGCAGTTTCTATGCAGTTTTTCGTTTGAATTACAGAGCTTATAACATTTCTAAATAAAATCATCAGATTTCCTATTTTATCGTAACAACCATGTAGGCGTTTTGTGATCACCTTAATAAAAACCTTTTACGACTTTTTAGCAGAATAGGGCACTACCCCAGAAAGGCTGTTAGTCTCGAAACGACATTTTGCGTTGAATCATTTTAATGCGATGTATCACTTTGTGGGGTTCCATTCCTTTATTTCACAGTTCAATGTGAGGAACTTGTACACTGATAAGCGGATAATCGTTTGAGTGTGTGAACAGAGACGTAAGGCTCAAGAAGGGTTAACTACCCTTTATTTCTCAAAATAAGGATGAACACAGTCTGCTCCTATTTCGGACCGTACAGCAAAGCCTCCACTTGGGCTTGAACTCCAACTAATAAGAATTAAAGTTTACCTAATGCTTAACTAAAAGTTATAACCGAAATTACCAGGGTTCTAAGTAGCTGGCCCATAAATCTAAATTAAGTAGGCGAAGCTATCAAGGGTCTAAAGTACGGCCGAGCGTAGTAATAGCTTAGAGAGAGACGTAGCCAAAGGCAAACGCGCTAGTCAGGAACTCTAGCTCTGTAACTAAGTCAGTGAATAATCGACTTAAATACTACTCTTACTCATATACATTAAACGCCTTTCTGAAAATACATTCTCGTAGGAAATTGTAAACTGAAGCTAGAAGAGATAGGAAAAGTGCAAAATCTTAAAATAACTGTTATAAAATTATGAAAAATCTTACAACTTTTCAAATTCTAGCCACCAAATATTATCGTCGCGTATTATATCAAAAAAACTAAATCATGAAGAATCTGAATGAATATATGTATGTTTCTCCCACTATGAAAAACAGGGATACCTAGACTCATCAAATTTTGAATAACGTAGTCCTCCACTCGAACAAGGGCACCTGGAAGCCCGAATTTTTTAACTTCGAATTTGCTTTATTGTCTATTTCATATTTTGTAAAATTTTAAAATTTTAACAATTTTTTTATTAAAAAATCTCAGTAATTTCAAAGCGAGCAATGAGAGCACTGTAGATAATAAAACATTTTTATCTCTAGCGTGCAAGACTCTCTATCGGAAATTCTAAAGTTATGCTAGCTTTAAAAATTTTTATCTCAAAGTGGCGTTAACCCAAATGTTCTCGAAACATGTATGTGTCCGTAAATGAAAAAAGCATGCGCTAATACAGGATCTGAAAGCTTTCAGTTTTTTTTAAGCCCAAAGGACGTTAGCCAGAAGAGCTATTAATTTCGTTTTAGCATTTTGCGTTGGTTCACTATAAATGTCTGTTCATTTTTCAAATCCTTGGTGCCAACTATTAGAGCCCTGTATTATATTTAAAGAAATTAAATAATGAAGAATCTGAATAAATTTATGTATGTTTCTCGCATTGTGATAAAACAGCGGTACCTAGAGCCATCTAATTTTGAATAGCGTACGTTTCCATTCGAATATGGGCATCTGGAAGCCCAAATTTGGAATTTGTTTTATTATCTATTTCATATTTTGTAAAACGTTAAGGAAGATTTGATTAACAAACTCAACGATTTCAAAGCGAGCAATGGCAACACTGTTCCAAAAAAAATTATCTTTAGCGCGCAAGACTGTGTATCGGAAATGCTAGAGATAAGCTCATTTTAAAATTATTTTGCAATATTGCTGTTGAACGGAATTTTTTAATCTAAGTGCAAAAAATATGATATTTAATAAATAAAGGTATAGTTCGACCGTCTCAAACGCAACCCTGGCTGGTATTCTGCCCAAACACATAGACTCGTCCAAAAGGGGTGTTATTACTTGCTGCGACGTGAAAGGTCACGTGAAAGTCTTCTCTTCTCCGGAAAGAGATATGCTGAAAAGAAAGAAAGTCCCCATCCTTCCACCCTATTTTGAGAATAATTCGGTCCGAATGGCGCATGCGCGTTTGCGCTCATGGTCGCGGACAAGGCGGTCGAACTATAACACACAAAACGTTAAAAAAACGACCCTTTAGGCGTAATGTAAAATCTGGAAGCTTTCAGACTTTTTTTTAATATTTTTTTTTAAGTTTCATTTTTACTTTAAAACTTTTTAACCTGATTTACATTACGTGCATCGTAATTACATACGCTATTACATATTACCTAAATTTAATGGAATGCATTACTTATTACATATGACGTAGACTTTTCGGAAAGTTTTATTAGGATTAAAAATGAAAGCAGCTGAACCTAAAAACTATTTTAATTCAGAATAGATATATTTGTGGCAAAAAAACGTTTGAGTAGATTTAAGCGAGAAGCGACTAAATTTTTCTTCCGCTGAATAATTCCGCGCAATTTAAACTCGAGTTCAAATAAGGCATTTTGAATTGTTTTGTAAAATAAAGGTAATGATCGTAAGCGTAAAATCAAGTTAAAATTGAAAAAATGTCCAAAACAACTATTTAAAGCAGAAGCTGTGTCGCGGTTTGACTTTACGAAAAGTGAATAAAATTACAGTTTTTGAAGAAAGCCTATGATCGTTTGGAGAAGATACCTTTGCCACTCATGAAATAATTCATCATACCTTTGGCACTCGTGAAAGCAAAACCTTTGAAAGCCTATATATATGATTATGTCATTCAACTGAATAAAAATAACGAGAGAAATTTTATTTTGTTTACAGATATTGTTTAAAAGAAATTCTTTTACTTCAGTTAGTCAAAGAACTTGAAGAATAAACAAAAAAAAGTGAAAGAAAAGAAGGAAGATAGAGAGAAAACGAAAAAGAAAAAAAAAGAAAAATTAGAAAAGAATGAGAAATTATGAACTAAATTTGATAGGACAAAATACTCCTAGCGAATATTCAGAATTAAAGGAAGACTCTTCTGGACTTAAGTTTAGAAAATTTAGGATACATAATTAAAATAACTGCACTATTTTCATTTCCGAAAATATATGCTGTATTGTTTTTATCGGCATCAGAGACATTGGTTATTGGTTATAATCGTATATGAGTAAATATATGTATGAACTTTGCTTAATATTGTGAAGATCGGCTGTAGAGGAGGATTAGGTAGATATAGTGTTTATATTTTTCTTCTCAAGCAAGTCCTTCTTTTCTTCTTTGATGTATATATCTTTAGTAAAATTAAATTCGAGAAGTTCTAACCTTATGTCCTGATATTTAGACATAAATTCTATTTGCTAAAATATATTGTAGAGACATTAGGTATTAAGAAGCAAGAGAAATGAGCAATGCCCTCGCCGGGACTCGAATCGCGGACCTCTCGAATACGGGCCGAACGTGCTGACCACGAAGGCGAGGGAACTATCTTATATATACCCCCCTTTTAAAGGGCGACTGAGGATTAGGGGACTCAATCGCCAAATATTTGTAGTGGAGAATCATCATCCACCACCTTTTTAGGTTTGACCTTTAGTTTATAGCCACCTTTAGTTTGGACGCCACTGTAGAAACATTAGGTATTTTTTTGAAAGCAGGAGAGATGAAAAATAAGCAATCCCCTCGCAGGAATTCGAACTGTGGACCTGTCGAATACGCGTCGAGCGTGCTGACCACTACACCACGAAGGCATGTGAAGAAGGAGGCAGAAATACTTTATAATATTACTCTGTAACTTTAATTATGAACTATTTTTTATTTAATTTAGAATCTTATTCAACTTCCTTCCGAGAAACTGTTCCGTCTTTAAACTGATATTTAATGGTCTAAAGTTTAAAAGGAAATTTTCTTGCGATATTACTCACAAACGTAAAGTCCATCATAATACCTGAAGTCTTGGTATTTCTTCTCCGAAGATATGTGGATTGTTTTCTAGGTCCTATTATCATTGGTCATATTCGGTTTTAATTTTTTCCCGAAAAAAATTTTTTTTCGCATGTAGGAAGAGCTGTATTTCCTTTCGCTTGTAATAATAACTATTCGGTAAAAATCGACAGATTCTTTTTTTCATTTTTCCAAATCGCATAGCTCATCAGCGGCCAAGCAAGCAGAAAGTGTAAAACTTTAGTAGTTCGATCCGGATTCATAGTGGAAGTCTTCGTGCTTTTTCTCCACATGTAACACGAATACGAGCTTGTTAGAAGTCCTCTTTTAGTGCTTTGAGGTTATTTAAATAAATCTAATTCACGTAACCGGTTATCATCACTTGATATCCATGAATCTTTCCATTTGACATTACAAAACCCGTAACATTTCTTAACACTGTCGTAACATTTTTATCGTGGTACAATTACTTTCTCGCCAGTATCTTCAGCAGCTGTATGCGCTTATCAGTGCTCTGGTAATTAATTTTAGTATCTGGGATGGTGAATAGAATTATTTCATATGACCAAATGTAATATATGTAACGTTATGCTTTAGCGTAAATCGGTGAGCCCTAATGAGCTGACTTTTTTTGGTGTAATATGGAGAACTGGACTGCTTGCTTTTGAAATTTATTTAGAAAAAAAAGTGCTATGGTTCCATTTTCTGTAAGCTTGAGATTAACATACCCTCTCACTAGGATGTTCTCAGGGCAAAAAGTTTTTCAAAGAGTTTAGTACTTATGATGTGCATTGCTGGTCATCCAAAATGCACCACAATGAAAAACAACAGTTATCAAATCCATAATCACTTTTGTTTTCTTCGCTGACAGGACAGACGGTCAATTTAGAGAAGGTGCTTATAGGCCTGTTGAAGTCCTATCATTGGTTAAAAACTATTATCTATTGCCTTAGGTGCCCGAAATCTATCTTTGCAAGAGTAAACCTACGAAATAAAAGGTTGGATAGTAAGTTGCAAAGGGAATGAAAGAGCATTGAAAGCCAAGTGCTAAATTTGAAATTAATGCTTTTGTGTCGTCACTCCTAGTAATACCATTACTGTATATAAAACCAATTAATTATTATAAGAGGAATTCTATTCTAAAGTTACAGAATTTCTGTCACAAGCATTGTAAATTTGTACATAAATATATGTATATACATACATATTATTAAAGTACATAAACTAGTCCATTTAAATAGAATGATTTAGACACTAGTAATCCAGATATAGATACCGAATTTCTGTTACCGACATTATAAATAAATACATATATCTGTACACAAACATTATTAAAATGCATTAATTGGTTCAAACCTAAACAATTTTGTTCTTGTAGTCACTCCTAATTTAAATACACAGACACTTGAATTTTTATTACAGACATTATAAATGTGAACATAAATACATGTATATGCACGTACACTACTAAAATACATAATCTAGTCCAAGTAAATGTGTTAATGCGCACATATCTAATGAAAATTATGGTGCAGATATATGTATATGTAGCACAATGTATGTCCAATATGTAGCACATAAATATCGATAAAAGTATAATAATTATGTGCATACTGGAGAAATATGTACTGATAATCAACACTGGAAATACTGGGTACTGATACAACACAGACACATACATAAATGCATTCCAGTGTGGGAATTATATGTAAATTACTAATAAGCGCTCTAAGTATCATGGCACTGATATATCACGGGACACATATATATGCGTACAATGCAAAATCTGATAGTATATAACAAATAAATAAAAACGCCAATACAATGAGTTGTTAGCTTCACATGACCAAACATGTTAATGAAGGAAGATAAGTACAAGTTGAGAATATTTGTATCTATAAATCTAGGCAAATATAGGAAATTTCGGCTAGCAGCATGACATGCAGCTGCGGCAGTGTAGCGGAAATTATACCATAATTTTCTAAATCCATATTTACTAAAAATTAATATTAAAAGTGTGACTTGCTTAAAGTCACAGCCCCGTTTGACTTGCGAGATACGAAGAAATTGGTATTTTGTGTAGCCGCCATTGCTGGTTATAATTTCTGTGACAAATTAATGCGGCTTTGGATGTGTGTTTGGGGCATGCCAGCATATTGTTTCTTTATAATAAAGTTTTTCTTTTACCACCTCCTTTCGGAGCAACAATCTGCGTAAAATTTGCCGTTTTAAATACTAAATCGCTATGATGTATAGTATGACATTTTGCATTAAAGGTACTGAGAAGTCACTCAAAAAATAGTAACTTCGAATTTCTATGTAAAGATAGCTAGTTTTTAAGGTTTTCGTGAATATTATATGATCTTCGCTTAACAGGATATAGCCCTACCCTTGATGAATTAGTAGGACAGAATGTTAACGACCATCAGCCTTCAAAAAATCTCGGTTTACACTAGCATTAATAAGTATGAATTATTCTAAGAAAGAGACAGAATACAGCCACTCATTAGTCTTGTTCGACCTGATTGGTTCATCTGCATAACACATGATTCATTTCGTCTTCTTCTTACATAACGGCGTAAAACACAGGCGAAAGGATACGCAGCTGGTAACCAATTAAAGTAGTAGTTTCTTCCAGTGAGGAAGCTGCAAATTCATTCGCCTTGACTTTGGAGTGACCCGAAAATTATGAGATGGGAGATCATGAAGATGTGTAGACGCCCTCCGTTTTCTTCTTTAACAAACTGAATTAAATTTTCATCCTACCTAACGAACTTCGTAATTAGCACTTTGCAGCATCTAGAAAGCGCCCAGTTGTGCTTCATTTATACATTCAAGGCTTGGTTAATCAAATAATCAGTTGCTATGCAGGATTTCTGCCCTGCAAATCTCAATCAACGAATCATCCTTTAACGGATTCAAGAGGACTTCCGAGCGTTATTTCACGAAAGAAAATTTGTAAATTAGTTAGCGTCGGTAATTTAAATTCGCGATACTATTTCAGAATTGTAAAGTAGTTAAATATTTGTTGATTTTGATTTCACTTGAAAGGTTTCAGTTTACTTTGACTTAAATTAGCTATGTATCCTTTAGAATACTTCAGACGTTAACTATTCTTTGATTCAAAATCAGGCAGAAAAGCAACAGAAACTATTTTTGGGGTGCAAAACCTTTTTGTTTCTGAAAATTAGGAACTTACGTCTAATCGTCCTCGAAGCTGATAAAATTTTACTCCGATTTACGTAATATTTAAAATCTTAAGTTAAAGTGTTCGTATTTCATTTACAGCGAACGCCCAAGCTGAGGTAACCGGTGCTAATGCGCTAAGTAGCCGAATTTAGGAATTGCAAAATTGAGAATTCGAAGATGAACCGGGCGGCAAGAAAGCCTAACTTTGGATCTGCTTCCAAGAAAATGTTCTACCTTAATGTTTCCCATGTTTCTTTTACGCGGGAAGTTTTAGATCCCTTTTCATTTAACCAAAGAATACTAAACTGCACTGATCTGACATGAAATAATTTTGAAAACCTAAACTTATCTTGAATTTGGGCCTAAGTAACAGGGCTAAATCTAGAAGTCTAAGGAAAAAGCATTACTTGTATGCTGATTATGTGAGACACTTGTAAGTTTTGCAAAAAAATAAAAACTTGGTGTCAAGAAGATTCTTGCTATTATTGTTAAAGAAACAAGTTCGTTTGTAATAATAAGAAGTAAAACTATTTAAAGATTTTTCAGAAGCAAATGAAACGATCTCTGACAGTAATTATAAATTTTAAACAATTCAATACTGAGTGGGTAATCAAGAAAAAAGTAAAGTACAAGAGGAAAGTACAGAAAGAAATTTCTTGTTTAAAAAGACCAGGATTTAGACAGAAGAAAGTGAAAATAGATAAAAGTTTCTGATACGTTTAAGTGATGAAATTTAAATGAATTGCGTGTTATTATCAAGTATATAAAAGGTGATAAGAAGTTAATATCAATAAACTAAATAATGGAACCAATTACATACTTTAATGCTCCTACTGCTTAGTTTAGTTTCTTAATGATTAATTACATACTTTAAATTATTTTCGCTGCCATCAGAAAAGCACATTGAGTCATCTCCAAGTCAAACTTAAAACCCTTGGAAACGAAATGACTTTTTCAAATAATATATATTTTATAGTATAATAAATGATATTTCATAGTTCTTTCGTTCAAAACTATGCATAGAAAGACATCTTAAAAGTCAAAGCCAAATACATATTTTATATTCAAACTAGAGTGCATTTTTGACAAATGTTACTCAGGGTTTTTGTCTCCAAATATTTACCTAGATTAAAACTTTTGCTTATATATGAATAAAAAATTACTTCTGATAGCAAAACTGCTTTATCGACCTTTTGAAAATTCAGCAATCAGTATATATATATACTGATTGCTATATGTATATAGCAATATGTGTGTAAGATATAACAAAATACGATGGCTGCTTTAAGAATAAACAGCGACCTCAAATTTAACTATTCTAGATTTGGTGCTCTTCCCTTAAATTCATCTGTTCTCCCAAATTCGATCCTTCCATAACAGCCCAAAATTAACCAATCATAGCTGTACTTCTGCATCACACTAAGTAAAAAATACTCTTCGCAAGCAGTTACGTCACTTATTCCTTTCCATAGCTTCTGCCATGCTAAAATAACCCCTCTGCTGTGCCCACTTGCTTAAAATGACGTCGTGTGCCTCTATATGTGTATACAAGAAATCATTGTAACTGCTTATGATCTATAAGTATTTCATGCACTAAAAAATGATTTGATATGCTTGAAAATAAAGATTGGTGATTTGTCGAAATTCAGTTTCGTTATCTTCGGCTGTACATATTCAACCCCGGCTGCAAGCTGTTAACGTATTCGGATTCCTTCTACACAATGTGTGTGTGTGTGCGCATGTGTGTGTGCGCGTGTGTGTGCGCGCGTGTGCGCGCGTGCGTGTGCGTGTGTGTGCGCGCGTGCGTGTGCGCGTGTGTGTGCGTGTGTGTGTGTGTGTGTGTGTGCGTGCGTGCGTGCGTGGGTGCGCGCGCGTGCGCATCAGGTATCTAGATACTAGAACTGTAAACTTGCAAGAGGAGTAAAGTATACTCAGCCAACTCGGAACCTCACAACAAAGTAGAATCGGAAATGTCACATGCGTTTAGTAGTGTACACAGAAAACGACAGAAATGAAAGGGCACCTTGTAAGTGAATATGCGTTAATAGTAAATGTACCTTCAAAAAAGTAATAGTAGGTTAAAGAAAGTGACTAAAGTGTCCTGTATAAGCTATAATGCTTGCCTCACATCTCCGGCGTAAGGAATTCCGACTAATTTGTGGCATTGCAGGCATGTCTTGGACTTCCTTGGTAGCTGCTGTGAGGTCTGCAACCAGGTCCTCTGCGTTCTCAGCAGGGATGTAACACACCAATGTTAATTAATGTAACAATTAATAGGCTGGTGATCAAGCACGCAATGCACCGCTACATCCTCACCGATCTACTTTTGACAAAATGTATCGTCTAAGGCTGCGTTCAGACGGTGATGTAAATTTCAGAGAAGCATAGTCACAAGAAATAAAATGCGGGAATTTCGTTTACAAAAGCGGCGCAGGGTCTAAGCCGTACCCAGTTAGAGAATCTAAATTTGAACATGCGTGAATGTATCTACAGCTTTTCCGTTCTGTTTTCCCATTCAGGTTTCGCGCGTTCGCTCTGACTGGTCGACACTTTTATGCCAAGAGCTCTAAACCAGATTTTCTGACATAGCACAGACAGGTTGCCTGGCAACGCAGCTCGGCTTAAACCACTTATGCCCATTATACCGTCGTATGATCGCAGCTTAAGTGGCCTCGTACACCAATTGCATACAAGCTAACTCTGCGGGCGTACAATCACCCATCTGCTACCTCTGTGCCCGTGTGTGAAAAAGAACTTTGATTTCAAAGCCATCAAAGGACAGAAAAGCATTTCCGATTTTATATAACTATGCCATTCCGAGCTGGCTGAGTGCACACTACTCCTCCTACAAATTTGTTACCCAGGTAGTGAAATGCCCTATAGCAGCGGCCTAAGTTTTTTCTACACATTGCACATTTTTTATTTTTTCGTAGTGTCTGTTTTAGCAAGTCACCATATGCTCCCCAAGGAAAAATTCGAGTTGCTAGAGGATTTTAAGTGCAGTTTTAATTATAAAATGTGTTTGGAAAATGAGCGAGAAATCATTTTTTAAACGGAAATTTGGTCAAATTCTTATCTTCTTCCTTGAGCTATGCTTTAAAGATATAAATTAATTTCGTTTTGTGGATATGAAAATATAAACAAGTTTACACTCTGTGGTCAAAGAATCAGCGTGGCAAAATTATTTGTCTGGTGATTGCGCTTTTTATCAAAGTAAGAGCACTTTGCACCTTTCTTATCTGATTTCCCGTTCTGAAATCAATATGCGGCGCGGAGTGAAAAGCTCCCACTGATATGCAAGCATAAATTTTATGATGGTTTTTGTGGTTATCTGGAAACAGAACTCTGCCAGATATGAACTGATTTGTCAACAACGTATGTACAGGCGTTATCTACGAAGAACGAATCCATTATCCTAAAACATCAACAAACAGATCGGGAAGTTTATTGCTGAAATAATTTCGTCACGTTTTGTTTCGCTCGTAAACTAGTGAAGTTACCAATAATGCCTGAATTTCGGGACGAACGTTTATCATTTGCAGCCTATATAATTTAATGGATGCTTCGAAAAGACCTAAGCGCTTAAATTTTGTAATCAATTTGCATTTCTAAAAAATCTAAATGCTTCCTTTTGCTTAGAAATTCGGAAATGGAAACCTCAAATATCGGGATGTACTCTATGTACGAGTATTTTGAATGAAGGCCTCTCAGTGTGAGTTCCAGGAGGCCATACATTTTGAGAAGTATTGCCGAGATCCGGAACAAAGTCACTTAACTGGCAACACCGCAAGTAATAATTTCTGTATTAAGGACAAACGTCGGAGCTTTATTTCATGCTTGTATACATTTGTCAATGTAATATATTTGTAGACCCGGTGGAGGTTTGGGAAATATCCCATAATCTAAAACTGGGTGAAAATAGAAAAAAGGACACACTAGATATTATTCTAAACACAAATGTCTTGTCACTATTGAACAGTAACTATCCTAAACCAGAATGGATACATGTATTTACAGATGGCTCCCATAATCTGCTGGCGCAGCTGCATATTGTAAACTGTTTTCACAGTATGCTCAAAATGGGTCAGCAGTTTTCAAACTTTGATGCAGAAGTTCATGTGGTCTTTTGGCTGTCTAATTTGAAATCTACAATTGAGTTTTTTACAAAGGGCGCCAGTTTTTGTTGATTCTAAGTCGGCCATAGAGGCAGTAGCTCTTCAACACCATTCTGAGCCTCTTCTTGTATCCAAATTAAAACGAGATATCAGGGAACTAAATAGAAACGGTAAAACAGTGAAATTTCATTGGATACCATCCCAGTAAATATTGATGGTAATGAAAAAACAAATTTCTTGGCAAAGAGGTGTACGGAGTTATTTATTGAACAGAGTTCCATTCCTTTGGATTCCCGTAGAAGAAGTATTAGAGAAAACCTTATGTTAGCTTGCAACACAGAACTATCAATTAAATCGAAAGGTAAACTCTGAGAGCATATTAATAATGACTAGAATGAGTTCAGTCTCAGGCCACGTAGAGAGGCTGTGGCTAATTACAGACTGCGTACAGGATACGACTGCTTAGCCGAACATCTCAGCAGAATAGGCATATTGACTGGTAACCAATGCCCTATTTGTATAACAGCCACTTTGAATAAGCAGCATTCACTCGTCTGTCCGAACCTAAGTTACAAATAGTGGTGATGTTCCCCTGCTGTAATGGATGGCTAGGGATCTTATCTCCTGATCACACGGTTGTTTCACCTCCAATCACTCAAGAGTTTTTAAGCTTTTAATTGTGAAATTTTTGTGTCTTAATGTTTTGGTATTGTGAAGATTTTAGTGCTGTAATTCTTAGGTGTTTTTAACATTTTCATGATGTAATTTTGAAAAAATAAAATGTTTTTTCGCGAGTGGCGTGATGTAAAGGGATTGATTTCCGAATAAAGCCATAAGAGACAACAACATTTGTCAATGTTCTTTAAACCCTTATATAATAATAACATATTCTGTTTAACTTTATTAACTGTTTTGAGACAATATATATGCAAGATATAATAAAATATAATAGCTGCTTTAAAAATAACTGGCGATCTTGAAATTAACATCCTAAATTTGGCGCTCTTCCCGTAAATTCATCTGTTCTCCCAAATTCCGCATTATATAACGCTACTGAAAAGGGCAAGCAAAACTAGTATTAACCAATCATAGCTTGTCTCTAGAATCGCACCTACTGTGGTATAAATACCTCTGGCAGCTAATTTTTTCTAGCTTTCGCTACTGTTAAAATATCATCGCTGCTCTGCTTCTCCGTCTAAAAGGATGTCGCCCCAGTTAAGCTGTGTATATGCGAAATTATTGCAATTGTTTATGGTCAAAAAGTATATTGTCTACGAAGAATGATTCCAATGTGTCTAGAAATAAATATGGTAATTAGCTGAGCTTGAATTGAGTCAACATCTTCTTCCATCTTTCCACTCGACTATCGAAAGCTGCTAAAAGTACCGGTGTTAACTGTTCACCAAAATATCCATCTTCGGTCACGACGACTGCAAGCTGATTCCTCTTCTATGCTCCCAGAAATATGATATATATATTTATGCCCATTAATGTAATCAAAAGCAATCGTAGACTCTAAATCCCTTCAAATTTAGTTTAGAAAAATGCAAGTAGGGATTCTAGGTCCCTTCACAGTTGATTTAGAAAAATAAAGGCAGGGATTTCAGATACCTTCACGTGTGATTTAGAAAAATCTTGCAAGCTTCCGCTGTCTCCTCATAAAAAAGAAGTGATTAAGATGCTTTGGGATTTCTGTTAAAAGAGAATTCATTCTATAATGCCATCGGTTAGTTTTTCGCTTACTCTGGAAAAGGAATATCCGAATTGAAAAGCACTATAACAGCTCATTGACTATGGTCAGGAATTATAAGCATACATTTGTCACCCGTCACTGCAACTTTTACCTAACTCGTAAATAAAACTGTGATGAAAGTGATTTTTCGTCTTTAACTGCTTTACAAAACGCTACTTATTTTCGGAGAACTATTTATCATTTTCATCAGAGCTGCTCGTCCGAGGAAGGGGCTGGCCGTGAAAATATAAACAAATTCAGGCTCTGTGCTCAGGGGGTTGCTGTGGAAAATTATCTTTTCGGTCTTCTTTTCACACATCCAATTTTTTGTTCATGTTATTTGTATGTGTTATATTCAATAACATTTAAAAATTGCTTTCATATTTTAAAATTTACTACTTGTCTAAAAGACTGAAGAAATGAAAAAAATTAGAATATCATGCTCTACAGCGGATTCTCAAAACAAATAGGTGAAACTCGTGATAACATTCAGTTCCGAAGTTGATAAAGTTGAAACTCGTGATAAAGTTCATTTCCGAAGAATTAAGTATTGACACTCTCCTGTATTTTCATGGCTCTTATCTCGATAATTCATCCAGTTCGGAAGATTTATGCGAATACAATTTAAACTTCAGTATTTGTGAATAATGCTGTTTCCTAACTGCAATGCAGAAGCCTAGAAAGATTAGTTACCATTTCAAAAAGTGCTCGTCTCTTTTTTCCTCCTTCACTACTTGCCGCACATGTCGCTTATAACGTGTGAGAACCTCTGCGGGTTGAATGAAATTTTAAATTTGAGAGCTAATATATTTCCTAATGTCTACTTGGTTTGCTAGATAAAATTATAAGCCGTCAGTGTCTATAGCTGTATGTATTTGTTCTCAGGATAATGAATTGTTCAAGTTCTTTTTATATACCTTTTTAAATTAGAGTCTAAACTGTTGGTTTGAAATAACGTTTTAGTTACTGGTATTTAGTTGTTAGTCTTTTTCTTACTATAATGTCCTTTTGCAGTCACTGCGTAAGCTACACAGGCTATTAGTAAGATTACAGATCTGATTATTCGAATTTGAGTTTAAAATTACAAGTTATAATAGGTTTTACAAAACTTATTTGCTCCGCCCATTCGTTATAAAAGCCAGCAGAGGTTGATCCCACATACATGATTTGCATTTCCAATGCATGGAAATGTTATGCAATTTTTTAGCTAGTGGAAAGATAGAAAAAGATAACTAAGATTAATATGCTTGTTTTTATCAACATATGTATCGTGTCATCTCAAGAATAAGTTCCCTGCCTCTTGCATAATAGTTCACAATATATGTTGCAAACGCTACTAAATCATGTTATATTTTGAAGGCGTGGAAGAAAACGATTTTACGAGCGCTTGTATTTTGTCCTGAAAGCTATAAGAGCCTTCTAGCATAAGTTATTTTTTTCCGTTACATGAAAGCCTGCTTTCGGCGTCAGTTTGCCGCCATTATGAAAATAATTGGTAAATGGCTATAGTTCTTTCCCAAATTATCGGTATCTTCGGTCAATCTTTACAATCTTCTGGTACTCGAATTATGTTAATGCATCTTCTTCAGAGAACTATAAGCTAAAGTTACAGAGTTCGACATTACGCTTTGTTTTATTTTTTATTATAGCCCTTATATAAAAAATTCTTCGTCATTTTCCTTCTACGAATCACGATCACGACTTGCTTCACTGGCTGATTTCTCGTGACTGTTATTCTTCTCTGGAGATTAATTATAGCTAGATAATGGCATTCTTCGAACGATAATGTAGTGCAGGTATAGATTCAAGCTGTTAAGAACATCAGCAGTGACTATTAAGTGTAGTTTAGATGGATTTTGAAATATATATATATATATATATATATATGCTTCCGTTCTATTATAATCCGTTTAGTACGTCCATGTATAATAATGATCTGAATTTGGCCACGTAGATCGGCTCACATCTCATCAGTCTCAAATCAAAATTGGATATTGCTTTTTAACTTATCAGACCATAATTACCATAAAAAATGTGACGTAAAGTTTGAATCTATCGCAAATGATGGGGATTAAAGATTAGATATTATACGAAGCAGATGTTTCTTGACTTTCACTTTTGAACAGTGGTGAGCTGACTCGAGACCTTCGTTAAATTCATCTGCAACTTGCGAACCTTTTGTTCATTTTGTTTGGTTGTTCTTTGCCGTAAGAAAAATACATGTCTTGCTCGACAAAGGATACTTAGGCAAGTATTATATTTTACTTTAAAGTATGAAATAAAAATTAATTATTTTCAGGATTTCGTAGAAGTGATTTTATGTGAAAAATTCTATAATGAAATTTCTGATACTGTACAGAAAGATAAAGACTATTGCTTTCAGTAGCACATAATTTGAGCGAACTTCCAACTGGTGAACAATATTTCCCCAAAATTCTCTTCTTTGACTCTATTTTATAGTTTAGATTTATAACAATCTCCTTAACTGGGGAAATCTTTAACAGAATTTAATCCTAAACCTTATGTAAAAATATTTTTCAAAAATCTTGGCTTTTTTTTAATTTAAGAGTTCAACTGAGGGGAAGAAGGTAATAATATTTGACGTAAATTGTGCATCTTAATTAAGTTTACTCTTATTATTTTACACGTTATGGGATATTTTACTATTTTTATTTTTAAACTAGCCGCTGCGCGGCCAGCCTTCATCTGGCTTTTAAGTGTACCGGAAAAATGCCCAAAGAGAACACCAAACATTAAATTTGACAACTGCACAGAATTTTACTCTGCAGAACAATTTTATCGAAAAAGAAACAAACAACAACGAAAAAAAATTCAGTTAAAAATGCATTACATATAAAAAGCATACAATGAAATAAGCAATATCCCTTAATACAAATATTAATTATCTTAATAAATAAATTAACCAACTTCCTGCTGTCTTCTCTAGACAAACGTCCAGTATCCGAGAAAAACATTAAATTTAAAAACTATACAGAATTATCGCCCTCCTTTTTTCGGGTGGCAATAGTGCTGATATCAGCAAAAATGGCTGCGTGCCATTGTTGTTCATATAATGAGAGAAAATCATCAATTTGATACTATTTCATTAAAAGAAAAATCATTCGAATTTTGAAAAATCGATGTGCACTGGCTCTTGTCTAGATGCATTTGTGTACCAGATTTCATAGACCTGGGTCTATTAGCTTACGCGCAGTACGAACGAAAGACACCTACACACACAGAAAGAATCGTCCTTTTAAATATAGATCTATAAATTAATTAAACAATTTACCTTTGCAAAAAGAAACAATCTTTCAATTTCTTAAACTGTTCAATAGAGTGAAATCTCGCTTTGCTATATAGTCCATTATGTCTTAAAATGACGCGATTTCGTCAGAAAACATAAAATTTTAAAAAAAAATCCAATTCGAATTTCGAAAAATTCGCTTCGAGGTGCACTGTCTCATGCAAAAAAATCATGCAAAACTTTTCAATATCTTACAAACAGTGAAATAAGCAAAAAATAACATGAAAGAAACTCAAAAAACAAAACATTTCGCGCAGAATTTTACTCTGCAGAACAACTTTATCAAAAAAGAAATCAATAAAAATGTATTATATATATAAAAAATGACAATGAAATATGCAGTATCCCTTAATACAAATATTACTTATCCTAATAAATAAATTAACCAACTTCCCTTTGCAAAATCTTAAGAACTCAAATGGTATAAACAGATTAAGAACTTAAACAGATTTAAAAATATCATGCAAAACTTTTTTACAATTAAAATTATATATAATTAAAACATAATATTACAATGAAATAAGCAATATCCCTTGATACAAAGTAATTAAACAATTTAACATTGCAAAAAGAAACAACTTTTTAATTTCTTAAACTTTTCAGTCTCTTAAAAACAGTCACATAAGAAATACGA
>KK115528.1:42002-92080 GCA_000611955.2 Stegodyphus mimosarum
AAAAAAAATTCTAATTCGAATGTCGAAAAAATCGCTTCGAGGTGCACTGGCTCTTGTGTAGATACACCTATGTACCAAATTTCGTGGCCCTGGGTCTATTAGCTTACTCGCAACACGAACGAAAGAAACACACACACACAGACTCTTTGTTTTATTATATGTAGAGATTTTAAAATATTTATTTTTTTTATTTAAAATCATTTTTAATCATTTAGAATAATTTGTATTTCCAGTTTTTCTTAAAGCATTCAAGCATAATTTGATTGTTTTTCGTAAAATAAAGTGTTAAATTCTGTTATAGTTTATTAAAATTTTCAATTGGCGCACTAACGAACAAGAAGTAAAGACTGCTGAATACTGGTAGCTCAGTCCGGAATTCGAGTCTTGGCAAATGACCTGGCTGCATAGCATTTTCATGGTTTTCCCCGTGTGTAACGCGGATGCGAGGTAGTTTCCCTTAAAGCTTCCTCCATGGGGCATTCCTCTCTTTTCGTCTAGGGCCTAATAGCGAACAACTTAATAATTTTTTTTAAAGAAATCAGTGCTTTTGTTGTTATGTAAACACAAGCGTTTTATAAAGACACATGAGAGAAGTTTAATTTTTAAATCCACTCAAGAGTATTATTCTTATAGTATACATATTTTTAACATAGAAAAGAAAAATAATCATATTAAATGGTACTTAAGAAGCGATAACCTTTGAAAGTTAACAACATTTCTGAGAAGATAATCGAAAAATAATACTGAGCATCACTCATAACCATTTTATACAAGAAGAGCATTTCCAGGGAGACTAAAATCTTCTGAAACTGTGGGTAATCTGGAGAGTCATCTTAGAGAAAATTAGATGCTTCCAATATAGCACAAAAGCATCCTCGGGATATCCTGAGGATTTTGCTCGCGGGATAAGCGCACATCCTCAGGACATCCCGGAATATCTCTCGAACCTCCTAAACACATCCTGAGTGCTTAATGTCACATCCCATTATATCCTGAGGACATCCTAACTAAGTCCCATCGACAGCGAACGGGATATTATCAGGATCTGAGCTCCTACTTAGTACATCCTCAAAACATCCCGGAATAGCCCACTAATCTCCTAAACATATCCCATTATATCCTCAGAACATCTTATTTATGTCCCATCTACAGCGAATGTATGAGATGTTATTAGGATTTAAAATTCTACTTACTACATCCTCAGGACATGACGTAATATCCCAGTTTCCTCCTAAACTCATCCTTCCGAGAGCTTCATATCACATCGCAGTATATCCTTAGGGCATCCAACCTAGGTCCCATCGACAGCATATAGGATGCTATCAGGATTTGAAATACTAGTTACTATATCCCGGAATATCCCTTTAACCTCCTAAATACATTCTCCCGACTGCTTAATGTCACATTCCATTATATCCCCAGGAAACTTCCTTACATTCCATTGAAAGCATGTTAAGGTGGTGTGATGATCTAAAACCTACTTATTTTCCACAGATTCATCTCATCAATAAATAACAAATAACTCAAATACTGACACTGCACTATCGACTTGTTGGATTCGTTTGATTTAACAGTATCATAATTTGGTGTTATCTCACTGCTATTAAAATGAGCTGGTTTTTCAAAACAAGACTTATTATTTAGTAATGAAAATACGCGGTCAACAGCTATATTTGTCACACCCTCTATGCATTCTTAGAACACAAGATTTCTCAATTATTGTTTTGTTGCAATATCAAAATAGTATTTCTATTCCTATACGAACAGATAGCATAAAAATCACCATTGATTATTTACGGACATACGGAATAATTTCAGAATAGGAATTATTTACAGCAATCGGGGTTTAAAATGGAGAGGAACACTGTATTAAAATCCAGGATTTAATTTTGTCTCCTTGTTATTAATTTACCTTCTGACCACCTGTGGTTTTAGTTATCAAAGTTGGATAATTTGCGTATCTGTTTATAGCTATTACACAGGGACGAAATACACTTGTTTGGTTCCAAATTTTATGGCTTTATCTATATATTCTTTTGAATTATGAAATATCTTAATTAACCAAGTCTTTTCTTTTTTCTCCCATATCACATTTAAAACTACTATATTTCTCATTTAATATCGAATGCATGTCTCACTTTTGTTGAAGTGTTATAAGATTTGGAAATTTTCATATTTTAAGGTTTTGAAGAAAGCAATCTATCCTAAATCATCCAAGCATTTTCAAAATACTCTAGAATCTAGTTACACAGATACCAAATGTGCAGAACTTCAGTTATCGGGACTTCATGTTCTTTTTCCTGGTCCAAACAAAATTCAGCTCGCTGTTAATTTATTTCCACATTGTTAATTAGTTTGGATTTAAATACGTAGTAGACTACGTAACATACGCATTTTTAAGAAATTCTTACATTTAGTTAAAAATTAGTGAAAATAAGTTTTTTTAAGGCATGTTTTCTTTTTTTTACTTCTTTGTAAAAAACGTAAGAGAATATTGTAATCGCGAAATATTTCGGGTATCATATTTCAGTGGAAATATTTATTCCCGAATCTGTGTGCGCGATGTTTTTGCATGACGACTGTACGTACAGAATAAAGCAAAAGAAATTTGTTTGGTAGCATCTGTACGTAGGTACGTACGTATGAATGCATCTCGCTTAACTCAAAAACGATTAGCTGTAAAACGTTAAAATTTGTACAGGAGACTGGTATAACAATTAGTTGTGCACCTCTTTATTTTATTGCAATCGGCTGAACCAAACTACACCGCTGGCCCTCGTAAATGCAGCACCCTGAAGGAAGCATGCAAATAACATGAAATTTACAACATGCATTAGCGGAGGTGAGATATGCAAATGATTAGAATTTCAGCGCAGACGCACATCACGCGCGCCTGTGGCGCCGCTTCAAAGCGCTATTTAAGGCTTGGAGTTTTCGACGATTTCAAGTTCGGCAATTGTGTTTTTTTTGTGGTTTTTTTTCAAAGAAAAAACGATCAATTATGCCTCTTAGTAAACAGCGATCATCGTTTGATCAAGTATCCGAGTTCGACAGAGGAAGGATAGGGGCCTACCGAGAGTGCGAATTAGCTTTCAGGGAAATCAGTAGTCGTGTTGGACGAAACCAACAACTGTGATGCGCATATGCGACCGTTGGATGCAGGAGGGTACGACGGACCGGCGTGTTCGATCGCATCCATCTCAGTGCACCACTTCACGTGATGACAGGAACATTGTACGCATGGCAGTGACTTATCGCTCAGTCACATCAAGAACCATAGCACAGCACATTCAGTCTGTAAGCATCATCCAGTGTCTGCGCGTACCATTCGACGCCGTTTACAGCAGAGTGGTCTGTCCGTAAGACGTCCATTGCTTCGTCTGCCCTTAACGCAGAACCACAGACTTCTCCGCCGCCAATGATGCGATGAAAGAAGGATGTGGACGGCAGAATGGAATGAAATTGTCTTTACTGATAAGTCACGCTTCTGTCTGCAACACCACGATAGTCGGATTCGGGTCTGGAGACACCTTGGACAGAGGATGCTGAACAGCTGCGTTATGCACCGCCACACTGGTCCTGCATCGGGTATTATGGTATGGGGAGGTATTGAATATCACTCTTGCACTCCTCTAGGACGCATGCCGTTACTTGGTGTTGGAGCCAGGTGTACTTCCTTACATTTAGGGCTTGCCCACAGCCATGTTTCAACAGGATAATGCGCGACCACACGTGGCACACATTGTCCAAGGGTTCTTCGTCAATCGTCAGATTGAATTGCTTCCCTGACGGCTCGCTCTACGGATCTTTCGCCGATTGAAAACATGTGGTCCATGATTGCTGAACGATTGACCCAGATTACATCCCAAGCTGCCACACCAGATCAACTTTGGCAACGTGTAGAAGCTGCTTCGTCTGCTGTACCCCAAGAACACATCCAAAGTCTCTTTGAATCAATGCCGAGGCGTGTGGCAGCGATGATCTTCAGCAATGGTGGCTACTCTGGCTACTGATCACACTTCACAGAAGTCTATAAATTTAATCATTTGATACTTGGTCAACATGTTATCTACTAAATAAAATTTGTTGTGATATCTCTTGCCTTTCTTGGTTTTGCAATTTTAGTGGCCAGCAGTGTATATACATATGTAATAAAAACAAATTTAGAAGTACTGATGTAGGAACACTGAAACCTTGAAACGCAGAAATACTGATTGCAAAGCACATAGAGCCGTACTGAAGGGGAAGAATTCTGATTACGTAATATGCTAAAATATTGAATCCATAGTGATTAGGAAACTTGGCAATCGAATGATATCAAACATCGTTTTTATTTCAATTGACATTTGTGGCCACAGTTCACTTGGAAGTATAATCGTGCCTCTTTCCAGAACATTTACATTTTTGATACTATTGCGATAGGAAGAGAGCATAATGAAATAGCATCCAAGCAGCACAGAATTTGAAGGTAAAGCGCGCATTTATCCAATATGGAAGATCGCCAAAAAGGAAGGTTTGAGTTTAAGCCAGAAAAGTTTCAGTTCTCAAAATTTTGAATTCATATTACGCAAGCTGTATGGCATAGATTAATCTAGAAATGGCGCAAGGAAGGTTATTATTATTTTTGGAATAGAGAAAGGATATACCCAAATAAATTGAGGAATTAAAATGCCTATTGCTAAATTAAAAGCTGATTTACATATTTAATCTTATTATACAATATATCTTACTATACAATATATATATGTAATAATAAAAAAATCTGATGTAAATGACGAGCAGGAATTTTAACGTCGTAGAAGTGTTGATCTATAACGAATAGGAAATTGGAGGCGAAGGCAGATTAAATCTTCATTTTTTATTTCCACTTGTTGTGGCCACAATCAACTTGGCACATGAAATGTGCCTATTCCAAAATAGCTCACATTTTAGATTAATTTTCAGTAAGAAAGAAGAAAGTAGCAGACAGCAGTCCAACTAGACCGAAGCGTAAAGAGCAAGTGCGTTACGTTCAGGGTGAAATCCCAATTCAGACTGAGTTAGTTTTGGTTTACAATGCATTTTGATTGGATAGTTAATACTTCTGTAAAATTATTATTGGTTACTTGACTTTTAGTTCCATTTACATCATCAGAATTATGTAAGTGCCATATGACATGGATCAATCTAGAAATGACGCAGTGCGTAGAGAGGTTATTATTTTTAGAATTGAGAAGGGAAATTTACGTTGTTAATTTAATCTTAGACATATTCTTTATTTTTCTTACATATTCCCCCTCGTCAAGGAAAGAAAGGCGTAGCGACAAAGAAGCCTTTTTAAAGGAAAAGCGTTAAAGCAAATGAAGAGAAATAATTTGAAAAAATACCAATTTTGAAATTTTGACCAAAATAATTACTTACAAAATTGCAAAATATAAACTTATATAATTTATTTAGAATTTTTTAGATAATATTTTAGAGTCCTTTAAAAATTTTCAGTCCAAAAGTTTTTGTATTTCGCAGTCCACATAATTAGATTTCTTCAGAGAAGTCTTTGTAAAGCTTTGAACACAATATATCACAGTTGAAAAACTTTTGCACACATATTACTGATTTTGAATAATCAAAATAAATTTCAAAATTTTCAGAACAGATCTAATTTTCATTCTTATAACTTATATTTTAACATCATAAATTTGATAATAGTTTTGCTAAAATTATGGTTTTACCAATATTGTCTTTCATTTGCAATTTCTGAATTTAACAAACTGAAAGGCCTCGCAATACTTCTACACAAACATATCCATCATTAGGGCTAGCCTCTTGAGCAAACCAGTGTGTTTTGCACTGGTGGCTCAGGGTGCTTGGCAGTTACTTGAAAAAGCCTCCGTTCCTTACATAAGGTAACTGGCCTTTGAGAACTGCACTACTACATTCCATAATAAAAAAAGCATAATAATAATATAAAAAAATTACACTCAATCATGAAATGAGAGCCTTCAACATTCTCTTATATGAAGAGGGTAAAAGGAACAACTATACAGAGGTAATGATAGGCCTCTGTTTGGGAACCAATACTCTCTCAACATACTTTATACTTTACAGCCACCCATAAATTTTTAACATGCATTAACCATAATTTCATATTACTTATCTGTACTAATTTCACTTATTTTTGTATCCACTTCATTTTTAGAATAATTATAAAATTCTTATTCAAAATTTTTCAACACAAATTTCAAAATATATTAATGTTAACAACCTTCCAGAAAAATAATTAAATCTTCTTCACTAACCTCACTGAAGTATTAGAGTTCGAATTTTTAATATCATTTTCATAAAGCAATACTATACTTTTAAGAAGCAGCAATATGTATTCAGATTTTCAATATAATAATAATAATGATTAGTAATTTCAATATGATATTTTTAGTTGCACTAAATAAAACCTTTAGTATAAATCCAGACCACAGACTTAGAAATGAAACGATGAATAAACCTTGCAAGAAAAATCCTTCCCATTTTCACTGAACTTTTTCCGCATTTGAAAAAACACCATATTTGAAAAGTGAGACACTTGAAAAGCACAGCGTTAGAAGTATAGAGATGTCGTCACGCTATGGCCTTGAAACAGAAGAAACGCAGATCACAGCACCCGAACATCAGCGATCGTTGAAACTTTCAACGCAAGGCATTAAGTCAAATTCCTAATTTTTATTTTGCAGTTCCGTCACTGGAAACGGTTGAGAGTTCATTGGAGTAAACTTTCGCACATCACTTGAAAAGAGCCTGTGCACATCCATTGGGGTTAGCAGCGGAGATCTATCCTGTCGACTCATTGTAATAATAAAAAAAAAATCTGAAGTGCTGACCAGGAGGAAATTTAACGTCGTAGAAATGTTGATCTATAACGAATAGGAAATTGGAGGCGAAGGCAGATTAAATCTTCATTTTTTATTTCCACTTGTTGTGGCCACAATCAACTTGGCACATGAAATGTGCCTATTCCAAAATAGCTCACATTTTAGATTAATTTTCAGTAAGAAAGAAGAAAGTAGCAGACAGCAGTCCAACTAGACAGAAGCGTAAAGAGCAAGTGCGTTACGTTCAGGGTGAAATCCGAATTCAGACTGAGTTAGTTTTGGTTTACAATGCATTTTGATTGGATAGTGAATACTTCTGTAAAATTATTATTGGTTACTTGACTTTTACTTCCATTTACATCATCAGAATTATGTAAGTGCCATATGGCATGGATCAATCTAGAAATGACGCAGTGCGTAGAGAGGTTATTATTTTTAGAATTGAGAAGAGAAATTTACGTTGTTAATTTAATCTTAGACATATTCTTTATTTTTCTTACATATATATATATATACAATATATATTATAAAGCTGATTTACATATTTCTTATCTTACATCTCTCTCCCTGTTCAAAGAGCAAAAGGCTTGGCGACAGAAAAGCCTTTTTAGAAGAAAGCACTAAAACATTAGCAAAGCAAGGGAAGTACAATTGTGTAGGGGTTAATCCCAATTTTAGTCTAAATAATTTTTTAAAATAACAAAATCTTATATTGTTGTTGTCAACACAATAACTTTTCTTTTACATATCCATAAAATTTGTATTAAAATTAATTATTGAACACTTATAGTCCTCATTTCTTAGTTGTAAAACAATGTAAAATGGAATTCAGAGCTTAATAAGCATAAAAAAGTAACAAAATTCAGTACAATAGTAAAATAAACTTTGATAAAAAAAAGGGGCATATTCTCTGCAATGCGAATCAGCGTAAGGAATTGAAGATGGCTGTGGGATGCTTAAAGACAATTACTCTTCAAAGCGTCGATTGCCTGTAGAAGGAATATGGACCATATAATTTTGTGAATATAAAGTAAGAAAATAAATAAACTTCATAGAAATATATGTGTTTAGGGAAGGCTTTTAAAACTTTTCGAATATAAAAATTTTAAATATATCTATTAATTACGTTACGAAATCACAAAAAAATTCAAAATATTATATTATAATTAACTTTTTATTCGAAACATCAATTGAAATAATATTACTAAAGTTATGCTTTCTATTATTATCGGCATCTCTAATTTACTTATTTTGTACTAACTGGAAGAGATTTCACAGATTTCTTTTATTACATAAACACATACACGCATATTCTTACACCTCCTTTCCCGGCTTAAAAGTGCTTACTAGGCCTTTATTTCGCAGTCGCTGTTCGTAGTCATATACTTCCAGTTGCAGAACTGTTTAAAATGACCAAAATACTCATATTTTGACAATGTCAAATTAAAAAAAAAGAAAAAAAAACTATTTGGACAAGTAATGACTATATATGCGGTGTCCTAGTTCTCATATTTGCAAAAGCTAAAAATTGGCCGGAATATTTAGTAACAAAATTTGCAGTTTTTGATGTAATTTTTAACTTGCGTGAAGGGATCGGTTAATGAAGTTAGAATAATTTGCCCCCTCAAGAGCCTCAACGTCGCCTATTCCACCCAGTGCCACCCCCTCGCCTGCCTCAACGTGGCGAGGGGGTGGCACTGGGTGGAATAGGCGAAGTACGTCGGAAGTGCTTATTTCTGGTAGGGCCACCCTAGGCGTGAAGGCTATTCCATTATACCCAGCAAAAGCCTATAGGCATTTGAGCTAAGTCAGTCCTCTACCATTGGTGCTCAGGTCTCACGACTTACAGAGGCTGCCCTTTTCCTCCACCCATGAGTCATGAAGAATAATTTGAGAAAATAAAATTGAACGGGAATAAAAAGTATTTCTTTTTGAGAGGATCCTATAATATTGCATAAAAGTGTTTTAGTCATTCAAGCTATTTTTATACTGCCTTTGGATTAAGGACAGAAATCATTCTTATGAAAAGGAGAGAAACGCAGTGGAAGACTTATAGCTGGTACCTTAGTTCTGAGTAAAATTTTGCGTACGATAATTTTATATAAACATTCAGGGCAGTAAAAAATAAAATGCTTTATTTTTTTTTCAATTTTAAGATGCACCTGTCCCAACATGGACACCATTATATACATGGTTTAACTCGGTATTTCAGCTTTAATTTTTCGAATTCCATTGCTGTTTGCAAGTGCACGCACGAACTAAGACAGACACATCGCCCATTTCTTGGGCAACGCGTCCTTTCAAGTGCCCCCAGGGCACATATTTGTTCTTATAAGAAGAACAAACAGAAACAAGAAAGTTATAAGAAAAAACAAGACTTTGAGGGCCCTGTGAAACCTAAGGACCTTAGGCCATAATCAGGGCTGTAAGCACCCTATTATGTTTCTGTGTATTCAAAAGATTTTGCGTCGTCGCAAATGCTACCTTTTACCTAAAATTAAAAAAAAAAAAAAAGGTTGGCTCAGAAGTATCAGATTCTGACTCTAGAGTAAAGTCTGTTAAACTAAAATGCATTCAACGGCTCATCACAAGAATCAGACTTTTACACAGGTTTAGAAGGAAGTGGCAAATAAGCTATTATTTTTTATGTAAAGCCACTAAAATAATAAAATTCAATTGCGTTTGGTTTATTTAATTATGGAAAAGCACTGAAGGGTTATGTGCCTACGGGAAGGGAGCCTTTCGTGGAGGATTTTGTATGAGAAACTAGCTGGTATACACGTTACGCATGGGGAAAACCATCATGCAGCCAGCCCGTTCACCGACATTCGAACCCCGGGAGCGAACTACCAATGTTTAGCGATTTTACCGCTCGGTCGGTGGCGGCCTGCGAAAAATATTCGATTATAATAAATATATTTTAACACTTCGGTTCATTCATTTGATTTTGGTCGAACCACTTCTTTCAGTCCGGTTGCTGTTGCTGAAATTAAGACGTAGTCTTACAACTGATCACTCTTAGAATCAAAGAAATAAATTATTCGCGAAAGCTTACAAAAAATTTAAACAACAATTAATATGTTTAAGTACTCAAAAATCGAAAATAAATCCCCCCTTTGTTTAGAAGGAATTAATTTCTAAATTACATGAATAGATTAAAAAAAAATCATTGATCACTGGTTCGTTGAACTGTGCTTGTTGGAATGCGTCTTATAAAGTCAATTGCCTTTTTAACTACTGCTTAATTTATTTAAACGAATATTTTTCTCTGCAGATATCCTGAACACATGGGTACACTAATAAATTTAGTCAAACTAAACATCAGCACTAAAACTGTGTAATAAATTTTGGATATTTTTGCTAAAAAGTATTATGTTACCAAAATTATCGTAGTGTGAAGGCATGTTTTATTTCATTCATTTCTGAAACTTGATCGATGGCCTTGCGCTCATCGATTAAAGAGATATTAATCTACAGTCTTCTGCACTGTGTTTTTCTTAACTAGAAAATTAATTATTATATGGATGATTCTTCTTCCTAACAGAAAATATGTCATCTATATATATATAAAGAAGAAATTCTGTTTGTCCTCGAATAACTCAGTCACTACTACAGCTATCGTCATCAAACTTTCTACAGTTCTTTTCTGGGTCCTATCAAAAGGTCAACGTCTACTTCCTTCCAAAAAAAATGGCTAAAATCAGAGATATTAATTAAAAACTTAAAAAAAAAGATAATATTCACCCTCATTTTTCTGAGTGGCAACAGTTTCGCAAGTTGGAGATGAAAATCTGCTTCATTTCGAAATTTGTTGCCACTGCTCGCTTTCAAATCCTAGAGTTTGTTAATAAAAAAGTTCAAAGTTTTACGATGAAATAAAAATAGAATTGATAACCATTAAATACACTATTCCCGATTCCGAAAATTCTTGGGAAGCCATTTGAGACTATTACCATCTTCGCACGACTTTAATCAGTCGAAACATTAATTAAAAACTGTGAAAGCGCTAATTTTCGCACTCATTTTTCCCAGTGGCAACAGTCTCGCGTGTTGGAGATAAAAATGCTTTATTTCGAAAAGTGTGGCTACTGCTTTGTTTCAAATTGTAGAGTTTGTTATTCAAATATTTGTCTATATAAATCTCTCTATATAAAGCAGAATGCCTGTTTCTTTGTTCGCGTTATTAATTTCTGATCAATTATGATCAGTTTTTTTGCCACATTCATTCGATTAAAATTGAATATAAGTGAAATATTGGATGAAACGTGAGCTTTTACGACCAGTTCATTAATTTGTGAATTTCAAAGAATTTGTGAATTTCAAATAATGTTGTTAAATTTTTATTGCCTTTTTGCACAACCTATTTGTGTAAACAAGAATTTTCTTCCATGTTATATTTGAAAAATAAATACAAAGTAAATTTAAAAGTTGATCCTAATTTACGGTTAAATGACAGACAAACTAAGTTAAATAAGACCAGACATAAGGAAATTAATCTCTCTTAAACGAGACCAAATTCCGTATTAATTTTAGAATTAAATTATTATAACTTAAATTTTGTTTATTAGAATGGTAACCAATTTTTTATCTAATGTTTTTATGAGGGCATATTTAATAAAAATAGCCAATAGGTTGTGCAAATGGTAAAATACACTTTTTTTAATATTTCTATTAAGAAATTGTAAAATAATAGTTTTAAAATGTAATGGTGGTACTAAAGGTTTTCAGTTTTTGTGTAGATGATACTCGTTAGTCAAAAGGCTGAGAACCGCTGCTTTAAAGTATTCACGTTCTGAAAATCCAAATTAGTTTTTCTACAACTTTTTTCTGAAGTATTGGTGTAAATGCGAGTAGGAGGAGGTGGAATCACGCCGTCTGGTGCCCGGAAGCGGTGGCTGGCTCAGGAATTGGTGGCATTTCCGGTCACGTACCTGCATCGGATGTCTCGAATCAGGCCAATGGGCCGACATTCTGTACTGCAATCAGCATCCAATCCGCTGTGAGTTTTCCTGCTTTGATTCCGGAAACAGATCTCAACCCCTCTAGTTAACCCTTGATACGTTAATCGAATGAATGAAAGAAGTTAATCTCTTACGCAACGAGCTGCACCTTATTCCTGTGAATGGGTAGCAGTTTAGCATATCATAAGTAGGAGGGGGAATATATAACACCCTGCTATAAAAACTTTCTTCTTTTCATATGTAGTGCTTCATATAAATGGCATTAAAATGTATTTAATTAGTATGCTAATAACGGATTTTACGTTCTTGTGATACGGCATACTGAGCAATGTAATTAGAAACTGATAATTTGATAAGGATCGTAATAATCAAACTGCTCACCTATGAAACACCTCAAACCACTTTTTTACACATAATATACAATGTTTACATATATATATATATATAAATATATATATATGTATATACAATAATTTTTACTGTGTAGTCGTGATGTCGAGTAGACAGGCGAACAGATGACGCCGACACGAATAAATTTTGAAGAAGTCCCAATCTTAATTTTACGCATATAAAAACCATCTTAGTAGATACTTATCTAATCATAATGAAATACAGTAAATCCTATGTACACTGATTTTAAAGTAAGACGTAAGCATCTGAGAAGCGAAGCGACAGGAGGTATATTAACAGTGGCGAAGTTGGTAAAACGCTATGACAAGTGCTTAAATAAACATGATGAGAATGTTGAAAAATTAGGACAGCTGTACCGTTTAGATGTAAATAAGAACTTTGTTGAATCTATGCGGGTTTTTTATTTACAACGAAACGGGGGTTAGTTTCCAAACTGCCCTCGTATTATTTACTTTATTAATGTGCAGCCTGCTTTTACGGAAGGTAAATAAAAGATCATACGTCGCATTCTCCCTTGAATATCACACTTTTCTTCTGAATGTGATTTGAGCCAAATAAAAAATATACGTATATATAAATTTTACAAAAAGGGTGAAATGTTACAAGAGCTGAAATTTACAAATATTTAAAATATAATGTTATGCGAAATAATAATTTTAGATTGGCATAGATTTAGTATAAAGTTTATACAGTTGAACCTTTTTAAAATTTTGTTTACTTATTTAAAGACGCAAAAAGTTTAATCAGTCATACATGTATATAAATTTCATATAGTTTTTCAAAATCTACACAAAGCTAAACTTTTCCTCCTTCCCTTCATTTATTTCTTTCATTAGTAAGTGTCTTTTCCGTTTGTTGCAAGTATTTGTTCATCTTAGTTACGTAAATATAAAAGGTCTAACAAAAAACACTGTATAATTGAAAAAGGATCGGTATCTGTTTCGTATGGTATGCTGTATCTGTTAATATCTTTAATTATTTCTTGGAGAATTTGGTCATATATTAACTTTAATGTAACTTGAGAAAGATCGAAGCAATTAAGCATTTTAATCGGGTTCCTACGTTCGCCCTTGCCATAAATCATCAGTTTTTGAGATGTGCTGATAAAAAAAAAGTTAATTATTTACACACTTTTATTGAACTGAGTTTCTTTTAACTAGGTTACGCATTTTAAAACTAAATTTATTTTATTAGTCAAAAGCATTCTATGTTTAACTTAAAAGTTAAAGGACGTTAGTTATATGTGGAATAAACTTTTCTCTTTGCAATGTGTAATCGCTACAAAGAACACTTTCGTCTTTATAGAACACTCCCTCTCGCGTAAACATTTTTTTGTTGTTGTTGATTTTTAAGATCAAACACATAACTGGTTATTCGTTTTGTTGAAATCCACATAATTCATAATAACTTTCTAAAAATCAAGATAAAAACATCTCATGTATACACCCCATGACTTCCTTGTACGGAATGTTAAATTATACGTATTTTTCTTGCATTTCATTTAAACTTATTGGATTGAATTAAATCTACTTCATCGTTAGCGCATAAACTACAGTAGAATAAATGTACTCTTTAGCAGTCACTATATTTGTTCACCATAGCGACACTCTGGCGCTAGGGTCACTTAACTACGTTTCATCTCATTCATTTTATAACTCAGAATGTACAAAAATTATGTATATCATCTGAAGAATTATCTAATCGTTGCCACATGTTCTATTCAAATTCTAAAAGCTTGTATAAAAGAAATTAAACAAACAAACGAAAAAAAAAAACAGTTTTTCACAGACGATATTCAGTATTTCTCAATTTCTCATTCAATTAATTCAGTTCTCACTTCGCGACAAGGCAAAACTACATAAAAACTCAAACTATTAATATTAAAAATTACGAAGTAAATCTTAAATACTTATTTCTTCGAATAAATTCGAAAACGGATGAGGCATGATTTAATTCGCAATAATAAAAGAAGACGTTGTCTTTGCTGTTGCGAAGCTTTGTTTCTCTGTATTGGCAAAAAAAATCCACTATTCTACTACGTTTCAAATCTAAATAAATATGGCTGCTTTCGTAAACATAATTAGGCTTAACCGCACTTAAGTAACTTTTAAAGTCCGCAAGTGTTGCAAGCAGATTTACTAAAGGCATAAAAACCTTAACCGGAAGATAAGAACAACATAATTCAATCATTTTAAAACAAAAAATGCGCAATTTACCAACATATAAGAATAAAAAATCTGAACTCACTGAACCAGGTAACAGAATGAGTATATATATATATACATACTTTTGCTGCGGCCGATTGCAACTACAAAGAGAGGTGCACATCTATATGTATAGCTGTCCTATATGGAAACTTTCAACGTTCTGAGGGTACTCGATTTTGAGTTATGCGAGATAGATACATACATACGTACGCAAGTAACCACGCACAGATGCCACGAAAAATTCTGTTCAGATTTCATTTTAAATGAGTTTTATAATTTTTGGGGGGAAAAGAGTCTTTTATTCTGTCCTTACCTACAGATGTCACGCAAACGCATCGTTAAATTGCATTCGATAGCTGTCAAAATGAATATTTTCTTTGAAATATAATATCCGAAATTTTTAGCGTTTGCAATACTTTCTTTTTACTTCCTACAAGGAAGTAAATATGTAACAAACTATTTAATTATTTTTTAGCTATTTATGCCAATTTAAATTTTTACAATGTAGGTGATCGACGGAATGTATACAATGTCAGTTATATAATTTCCATTTGTTGACTGGAGCCATCCATCACTTACCGAATAGCTAGGATCGTTACGGCTCTCAAAGCCAGAGAGCTTCAAGAGGAATCAAGTGCACGAACAGGGCTTCGCTGTTGTTGCTTTGTTAGAATTTCCGCTCTTCGTAAAAGGGAGACGAAGGTAGAAAAATGTGGGTTATACATGAGTATCTTTCTTTTCCTAAGGAGAGCTCATCAAGTTGTAGGCGGACCTAACTACAACAAGTGCGTCGAACTCTTTGGAGGAGTGTTTTCTACCTCTATTTCTTCAGGTTTTTAATGAAAATATGAGCTCTTTGTCCTTTCGTAACCGACTGTCTTCTAGCCCTAAACTTCAAATCAAAAAGAAAAAAAAAGTCGGTGCTTCTATACATTTAAAAAACAAAATTAATTAATGCACATTAAAAGAACACATATCTTCATACATGAACTGTTGTAAAAGGGTTAATTATAGTTATTTATTTTTAGATGAGCAGATTCATAAATATTTTTCCGATTAATTTAAAATGCAAATTTTAATGACTCTTGCATGATAATACTCTATTATTCTTGTGCTATATAGAAGCTAAAACATGAATATTCTTCTTTATAGACGCTAAAAAAACGCTGGAAGGCAATAGTTATCGTGACATAGAAGTTAATTTTTCGAGACGGCGGAACACTCGGGTCGAGAATGTCTTGTCTATCTATTTATATATCTAGTATGTTCTTCTATAATAATTGAGGCCATCCAACCGGTATAGTGGTTAGCGTCGCTGCCGTGCCGAAGGGCACGGATTTGAGCCCCGGCGATGGCATGGATGTTTGTAAATGTATAATGTCCGTGCGGCATGGGGGCACTCTTAAATATGCGGCAATTCGAAGGTCTTCTCGAGAGGTTCATGGTAGGAGACCCTCGGACCCGTCCCCCCAGGCTGTTCTCCATCAAACCTGGGGGCGGAACTGAGCTAAATTGCTCTGTCACCTGTAAGGTGTTCAAGGCATTTACCAACGACAGGCGCAAATTTGCGCCCTTTGTCACGAGGAATTTCGTTGCCTTGGGCTGACTGTAGGTCAGACAAGTGAGCATTAGCAACAGCAACAATAACAGTAATAATTCAGAAATATATGTATTACATATGTTTTTATGAAGAGCATAAAAGGCAAATTTTTTATCGTCACCAGAATTAGGATTTCGATTCTTCCTTTTCTTATTGAGGAAACGTATTCGAGAAATACAAATTAACCATGAGAATTGTATTTATAAATAAGAGTGAAACCGCTTAAAGTCTTCAAAAGGCTATTATATTGACAATCTTGTTGCTATTTTTATAAAAATACATACAGCTTCCATTCAAAATTAAAATGTTATAAAAATACATACTGCTTCGCATCAAAATTAAAATGTTATAAAAATACATACTGCTTCGCATCAAAATTAAAATATTATAAACATGCATGCTGCTTTTTTTTTGTTGTTGCACTAATTTTAAATAAAATTCTGTATATGGAACACAGAACATGACGCTGCAATGGGCATTTAGCTATAGCATTTATATTCAACGTTAATGTTATTTATTTCATTGGATATAGACATTAAGTTTTTGGATAAACCAGCCAGCGCCTTGAAGATGTGATCAAACTGATTAGCTGTGATACGTATTCTCACAAAAAAAAAGAGAGAGAGAGAGAGAATAAAGGAAAAGGCGAGAAAATATTTTGTAATTGAAGAAATGAAAACACAAAAAATGTAATTCACAGAACCGAATTTTGAAAAATTGTCCGTGAACTCTTCAAACAAATTATTATGTTTGTAGTCTTATAAATTCGGAGTTTTTTGAAACAGTGGGTTTTCATCATCCATAAAAAACTTAAGAGTACTATGTAATTATATACGTTAGTGTCAAGCTATAATTACAGTGATGTCAAAATGTAATTACAGTGATGTCATGATGTAATTACGTATGTTATTAATCTTGTAATCGTTGAATGCGGTAATATTTTGCAAAGAGCATTTATTATTGCATTGCGCCTTTTATTTTGGAAAAAAAATCAAATTACTTTTATGCATATTTTAGACTTGATGTCCTACTCAGAAAACGCTGAAGTCAAGTCGGAAATATGGTGATATAACGTAATCTTTTGAGATAAAAGTTTAAATTAGATTTTCTTTCTGTGAGAGCGCAGAGCGAACCTAGCGAATTCTCGCACAAGCGTCAATAAATACCAGCACAGAAGAAGGGTGAAAAGTACCCCTTTATTAATTCAAAGTTTAACAGAAAGGCACGATCTTCCTGCGTTACAAAACACCGTCAACTTGTGGCGGGAAACTTAAATGTAGAATATAATTCAATTCGAATCTAAAATAGAATAGTGCTTGATTAGCACGTTAATTTGCACCTAACAGGTTCATTCTCAAAAACCTAACAGGCGTGACGATAATCCGAAATGGCCAAAAGCGTAACAGCGAGGTAACAACGAAAAGTGCGCTGGCTAGCGAAATCACGTTCTGAATAAACTCAAGAGTTTTACCCGTTTAAATATTCATTTCACTTGACTTTAAATTCACATCCTGGCGAGAAAATACAAGGGGAAGTTGAGAGGCTCAGGAAAGGTATCAAACTAAAAATAAATTTGTCATGCAAAATAAGGGAAACCCTACAACTTTATGCTTTAAAAATAACGTCTGGCAAATGGCGGCCATTATTAACCTGGACCTGAGGTCCAGAGATTTTACACATTTGCTGTTGAAATGTCTAGTTATGACTGTTGAGTTGCTCGTCAAACATTGACTTTAGGTTGTTGCTTAGTTCGCAGCTTTTCTTCGTACATCTTTCGATTTGCATAGTCGTAGAGGGAAAAAAATCTGAGCCTTAAAGCTGACGATCACAATGGCTGATCAGAATTCAAAAACGGGAAAGTTATGTGATTGCGAAAAACTTCCTTCAAGAGATCCCTATAGTTTCGCTAAAGATGTTGATTATGTTAGGTTATTTAAATGTGGCAAACACGAGAGGTCTATCTGCCTATGATGACAGTGCCTTCGTAGAAAACATTCTGAGGGAAATTAGCTTGTGTTTATGTCACACTTGGGAAAATCTAAGAAACCCAACCACGCAGCGAGCTCTTTCGCCTGGAATCGAAACCAAAAATGGGTCGAAATTTGTAATCCAAACGTGTTGTTAGTTATGCCTGAAATTTCAGTCTGACATTTATTTCAAATAATTCTAACGTGTTGAATTAACCACTACTTCAATTAAAAGTAAGCAAATTACGGAACCATTCCAAGCTGCACAAAACTCGAGAATAAATAATGAAAACCTATTATCTTTCTTTTATTTGCTAAACTTTTTTTTGATACATTCAGAAAAAAACATATATATTTGCATGTAAATATTTCTTGCTGAATGTTTCAGCTAGAACATCTCATGGCGTTCCGATTCCGATAAAGTGTATAAATTTAAAAAAGAACATTAATAGAAACTATTTTTATTACGAATTACTCTTCCTGAAGTCTGATTATAAAAATTTCATATAATCAGTTTGAGAACTGCAGTTCTTTTCTTACTGTGTTTTGCATATCTTAAACTAGAAATGGTTTTTGATATTAAGAAATTGACATATTGTTCGATTTCTATGTTAGAAATAATACTTCATCTTTGCCTCTCTTTATGCTCTTATAACTTCAGATTAAAATATTTTAACTTTTGATATTAGAAATGTCTTTTATCAGAGTCATTTCCGATTTGGGGGATCATTACTCAACGTTACACTGCTCTAAAACTCCATTTTTCAGTCACGTTACCTGTCAAAGTTTCTGACGTTCCGAAAGACATAACATCTTTATTTTCCTCATAGCCTAGCAAATAGAGAGTGTCTCGAGTTTCGATATATGTAAGATCTTCGTTCTTCAAATTGTAGCTGTGTTGCTTTATAAACTAATCATATTAAAAGCAATAAACATACCTCTTTTAAATTCAACTCTTAACGTTAGTTTTTTAGAAATATATGATATGTCGTGTATTTAACACAGTTAACGCGTTGGAGTACATTGTCCTCTATTTAGCACAGTTTTATTAAAGAATCATAAGTTAGAATAACTACGAAATCTTTATTTAACAACTTAGAGAGTTTCCTTGTTCAGATAGAATACAAATAGAATGCAAATCAAAGTTAACAGTCTTTATAAACATTGAAATCGAGGTGTTGAAGTATGTAACTTACAAGAAATAGCGCAAAATCTTTTAAAGACTTCTTTGCTTCTGAACATAAATAGAATCCTCTCTCGCCAATATACACCGTTTGGCGCTCTTTTTAGTCCAAAGGGGTAATTTGCCCAGAAGGATTATTAATTTTGTTTTGGCATTTTGCGTCGATTCACTAAAAGCGTCGCTTCACTTTTCAAATTGTTCCCTCCAAATATTATCGCCCTGTATTATATTTAAAGAAATTAAATAATGAAGAACTGCATAAATGTATGTATGTTTCTCGCATTGTGATAAAACAACGGTACCTAGAGCCATCAAATTTTGAATATTGAACCTTTCCACCCGAATATGGGCATCTGGAAGCTCACATTTGAAATTTGGAATTTATTTTATTATCGATTTCACATTTTGTAAATTTAATGAATTTTTGTTTAACAAACTCAAGGATTTCAAAGCGAGCAAAGGCAACGTTGTATAGAAAACAACACTTTTATCTCCAGAGTGTGAGACTGTGTATCGGAAATTCCAAAGATATGCTCATTTTAAAATTATTTTCTCTTGAATTGAATTTTATGGGTTAAGTGCGAAGAACATTATATTTAATAAATAAAGCTAATACACAAAATGCTAAAAAAACGCCCCTTTGGGCGTAATTTAAAATCTGAAACCTTTCAGTTTTCTTAGTGTGGCTTTGTATCTGAAGGTGTAGTGTTTTCGTTTTACGATTTTGCGTCGGAAACATTAAATGTCGGTTCTTCAATCTGCTGCCACCAAATATTGCAGCCCTGTATTATATTTAAAGAAATTAAATAATAAGAATGTGCATAAATGTATGTATGTTTCTCGCATTGTGATAAAACGACGATACCTAGAGCCATCGAATTGTGAATGACGTAATCCTGCTGTGAATATGGGAATCTGGAAGACCAAATTTGAAATTTGGAATTTGTTTTATTATCGATTTCATATTTTGTAAAACTTTAACGAATTTTTTTTAACAAGCTCAAGGATTTCAAAGCGAGCAATGGCACCGTTGTACAGGAAAAAACATTTTTATCTTCAGTGCGTGAGACTGCGTATAGGAAATTTTAAAGATATGCTCAGTGTTTACTTCCATGCCTCTCAAATTAACTTCACCTTTTCGTTTCCCTGCGTTGGCAACGCCCCTTTTGGATTTGTCTGCGACGCGATCGGTCACTGGAACATTTTGGCTTTACGTATATCATCATGATTATCCTATAATTTCTTTTATATCTCTTCCTTCTCTGATGTTTTTATGTATGATTTTCGTTAAACGGATAACAACACTTAAATACGCTGGCGAAATAAATTAAGAGAATTTTCATATTTGATCTACGGTCTCCAGAACTACTGGACAGATTTTAATAAAATTTGGTGTGAACGTAGGTTGATGTGCTACAAACAAAATAAACATTCAACAGTTATAATAGACACATGTTCGTGTGTAACACTCATGAGAGTCAGAAGAACTGAAACAGCGGTTGCAGAAGACACAAAAGAAATGGGCGTATGGTCCCTTCTTACAGCCATACAGGTCTCGCAGCCTGATGTCATATGAGAAATAAGGCAGTTTATCAGTGCCTATGGCAATTGGTCCTACTCATTCAGTAACGCTTTTTTTCAGTTCCTGAATGGTTCTCGGAGGGGGGTTGAGAGTTGCAGTTGCCCTCTCCAGAGCGTCCCAGACATGCTCTATCGGGTTGAGGTCTAGAGACTTGGCTGGCCAATCCATCCGGCGAAATTCCTCACTCTCAAGAAATTCGTGGACCAGAAAAGCTCTATGTGGCCTCGCGTTATCGTCCTGTAAGATGAATTCGGAGCTCGCTGCACCCCGGAAAAGGCGAACATAATGCTCCAACACCTCATTCTTATACCTTACACCAGTCACGGAGCCTCTATCAAATACGTGGAGAGGTGTGCGGCCATCCTGCATGATGCCTGCCCAGACACCGCACGGCCATAATTGTTGATTTCGCGGACATTAGAGGGTAGGTAGCGGGTCTCTGGCTCTCTCCATATGAAAGTACGGCAAGAATCCGTGTTTGGATTAAAACGGGACGCGTCGGTGAACAAAACGGTCGCCTATTTCTCCGTACTCCAATCACTATGCTGCCTGCAGCATGCTAATCGGACTCTCCTGTCCGTAGACGAAAGCGGGGCGCAAACAGCCGGTCTTCTGGAAAGCAACCCTCTCTCATTCAGTCTTTTGGAAACAGTCACCCTTGTTACACGGGTACCTGTGGCTGAATACAGGCCCCGAGAGAGCTGAGAAGGTGTAGCTTCTGTGTTACGCCTCGCTAAAATGGACAATAGCGATCTTCTCTGGCCTTCGTGGCTATTGGATGACCTTGCCCAGGCTTTCTCTCATTTCCAAACGTTGGTAGTTACTCATTTTTACTATTGCGATGTGAAGATAACCGATTGCTGCAAGATAACACGAAGAAATTCGCCGATGTGTGCTAGTGAACGCAATTCGTCTTACCCTCCACGCGCTTGTAAAGCCTGTTTTTCTGCTGGCTTACCCTACACACACGTGTACACTTACGTATTTGCCGTACAAGATTTGCATTTTTATCTATAAGCAGTGGTTTTTCCTTCAGTTCAGTTCTTTTCTTGCAATTCGATAATATAGGCAAATTCTCTTAATTTATTTCACCAGCGTATGAACAAAATAGTAGCGGAATTTATTAAGGTTATTTAGAAACGAAAATACACTTTCGATATCGGCGCCATTGGAACATCAGATCGTAAACACTCAGGTTAAAATTATTTTGTGATATCGTTCTTTAACTGAATTTTATGGTTTAAGTGCGAAGAACATGATATTTAATAAAGAAAGGTAACACACAAAATGTAAACAAAACGCCCCTTTGGAAGTAATTTAAAATCTGAAACCTTTCAGACTTTTTTTTTTAATACGTTGCTGAGTTTCATTATGGAAAAGTGACACTAATTTATACTAATAATATGTCTACTTCATACTATTTAAAATGCCTTTTATTTATAATAAATCTAACTGTTAATTTTTATGAACATTTGCGCCATTACTGTAGAATTAACTGTCATTTCTGTGCATCTTTAAATTACGTCATTACGGTAATTACTGCACATCGTCATTACTGTACATCTTTTAATTACGTCATTATTGTAATTAAAAGATGTTTTTGATGTTACATATGATATATTTCAGCAGAGAACTGTTTGATATAAACATCATTTAGTTACTGTAATGATTAAAAGATGTTTTTGTTGTTATATGTACTTTGACAGGAAATTGTTTTTTTTAAAAAAAAATTAAAACAAGGATCGATTCATTTTGCATTAAATTTTTTTGTAATGGAGGCCTTCCTTTAAAACATATTAGCTTTTGTTACTAATCATATTTCTTCAGTTGACCTCAGTATATACTCTTTGATATGCATGACAAGGACGTGATTGCAACTACCTGCAAGAAAATATTATCTAATACATCTTGTTAATTAAGAGGGTTTGCAAATGATGAATATGTTTCAATTCTTTTGTAGGATCCTCGTTTCAACAAGGAGATCGATGCACGAACAGGTTATCGGACGATGAGCGTCATGTGCCAACCTATCCTTAATTTCCAAGGAGACGTGATTGGGGTCGCTCAGTGCATCAATAAGGTCACAGCGGATGGCCAGTTCACAGAGCAAGACCAGGAGGTAAGTTTTTAATTTAATCCTTCACTGTGCTATCTGGGAATGAACGATACTGAAGCAATCTCTGTGGGACAGAACGCGGCTGTATTTTGACCAGTACATTAAATCCTGTTGGAAATTACGATAAATATCTAGATCTCTGGTTTTTGAATCTAAATCTATTGCTGATAAAACTACTAATGCTTAAAATTTTACAGCATGCTCCTCTAAATCTACTTTCTTCTAAATCTAAGTAACACTTTCTAAAGTAAAATTTAGATTTTGTAGAAAGAATAAGTAAAAGCCCTGGAATAAAACTGAGATTTGAAAAGTAGATTGAGAATAAAAATGTAAATAGAATAAAATTTTAATTTAAATTTTAGAAGTGAAACTGAAATTAATATAGTATTAAACTTGATAAAATCTTGCATAAAAGTAAACTTCAATATATATTTTGCACAATGAATCAAACGTATATAAATGTTCTCTTATTATAAAGGTGATAATAAGTGATCTCCTAATGGTGGATATGTTAGAATGATTCTTCGTGGCTTTTTGAAAGGTAATCAGTTCAACAATTCATAATTAGTAAAAATTCGAATTTATCTGAAACCGTACTAAGGCTTCATTAAACTGAAAGGGAGGCTTAGTTTAGAAGACATATCACCTGCACTCTCATTTTCAAACGCAAAGTCTTCATAAAGTCTTCAGTCAAAACTAAGTCTTCATAAAGAATTTTGAAGAAAAACAGTTATTAAAGAATATGCCAGCTACATATACAATATTTACAATGTTCTAAATTTTCATATTATTTTGTATCCGATTTCAAGATTATCATAAAATACTATACTGGTATGAATGTAAATAAATCCAAGCTCATGTTTTGAAAGCAACTATACCCCCTTTTTTAAAATATTTTCACTGGCTTTGATTGTGGATATGAAGGATAGATTATCGCGTATAATGAATCATCTCCATTCTATTATCAGAATCGATACTATTAAAATTTGTACGCGTCTATAATGTTTGTTTGTTTGCGACGTAGTTTTCAGAAAGCTACTCTCGGATTCCAAAAGCCATTTAGACCATTCTCATCTTCCTACGACTTTAATCAGCCGAGATATTAATTAAAAACTCTGAAAACACGTATTTTCGCATTCATTTTTCCGAGTGGTAACAAGCTCGCGCTGTTGATAAAAATCTGCTTTGTTTGCCACTGTCAGTCAGTTATTCACATGTACAGCTACTTTAACGCTTTCAGACTACAATTTTATTGGTAGCTCTACATCAATTAACATAGTCCTATCCGATTCAATTCTAGTACGATTAAAACGTTCAGCTTTTCCATTACTTTCTGGAGTATAAGGGGTTGTAAGTTCATGTTTAATTCCCATTTTTTCAAAAAATTCTTTTATACTTTTAGCTAAAAGTTCACTACCATTTTATCACTACGAATTCTTTTTAGTTCTTTCTTTTAGTTTTCTTTCTTTCCCGTTTGTCTTTCTTCATGGATAATAAGCTTGATTAAAGCTTCTGAAGTTTCGCTCTTCTTCTCAATTGTTATCGCAAGTATGAAATTACTGTAATCATCTAGCACTGTTAAAAAATAACAACTTCCGTCTATTGATTTCTCAATTGGTCCAACTAAATATATATGCCATAATTCTAAAATATCTTCAGATTGCTTAAATTGCACACTTTTATAAGATGTTCGTGTCATTTTTCCCAATGTACAAGGTTCACAATTGGTTTGGGAAAATTTACATTTTCTAATCCAATGACAGATGAGTTTTTTTTTTTTCATTTCTATCATCTTTTGATAATTTAGCTGACCTAGTATCCGATGCCATATTACATCATTAATATTACTAAGTTTAACTTCTTCAACTATATTTCCTTCAACTTCAAATTTATTTCCATTTCTGTTAGCTATATATAGAATGTTTCCATGTTTATTAATCACTTTTGCTTTAGGTTTGGTAAAAATTACTTTTAAATCATGATCTACAATTTTTTATACTGACAGCAGATTTTCGCTTAAATTCGGTACTTGCAGAACATTTTCTACTCTTAAAATGTTCTTATTTCTATCAGTTTGCATTTTAATGATATCAATACCAAATGATTTGATCATGGCGTCTTTTCCAGCTGTTATTATTTGCCGTTCTTCATCTTTAAAATCAGTAAATATTTCTTTACTAGTTGCCATGTGAGATGTGGTCCTGAATCAATAATCTATTTAATTTTTCTATTTTCTTGCCAATCTATTTAATTCTTTCCATCATTTCTATCTTGATTAAGACATGAGCTTTCTATTTTCTTAGATACTTCAGATAAGCTTGTAGCTGATTCATATTCTCTTTCTTTGTTTGAGAAGTTTTATTTGTTAAATTTCTCTGCTTGTGATACTCTTGTTTGTTTTTCATTTTATATTCAGACGATTTATGACCAAATTTTGCACACCTAAAGCACTTTATATTATTATTATTCCGACATCCTTTTATTAAATGTCCTAATTTTTCCAATTAAAGCATCTTCTTTCATATTTCGCTTTTATCCAGTTTTCTTTTGCCTTAAAACTTACTTCTATTTCTTTTCCTCTTTTTTTTCCTTCTGTTTCTTTTAAAGCATGTCTAATTGAAGCTATATCCTTCTCTTTATTGCTTTTAATTATTTTAACATCAAATTCAAATTCTTTTCTAAGTCCATCTAATATGAAGTAAATTAATCCTTTATCTCTTATTTCATTCCCAACTTGAATACTTTTACTTTTCAGAATTACAGCTCTGTTCATGTAATCATCTACAGATTCATTTTAACTCATTTTCAGTTGACCTAATTCTATTCTACATTTGATTTGAATACCTTCTGTTCTTGCCGTCATTTCATGGTTTTATTGTCTCCCATAACTTCTTTGCGTTCTTTTCATTCGCATATTTTAACGCTTGTGGAGCTGTCATAGTTTGATTCATTACATTTCTTGCTATCGTATTATTATCAGCCCATGCTTCCCAAGTTTTTAATACACTTTCAAAATTAACATCGTCTCTTTTATGTGGTTTTCGTGGCTCATCAACTTTTATCACACTTCTCCGTATTTTCAAACTTCTTAATTCACTTTCGACTCTATTTGCTCATATAAGGTAATTATCATCAGTTAAGTTTTCTATGCAACTCAAATTTATCATATTATATGCCATATTTTCTAATTTATAATCACTAGTTATAATACAAATCGAATTTATCTCTTAGAGAAATTCGCGATGTTGCTAAGCCTAAATAACATCAATGTTCTATATGAAAGTTCAGCTGCAGAGAGGATAATCACACTCTGCTACCAATTGTAGGTTTGAAATAAGTATACAAATTGTATTCTCTAAGAATTGTCTACTTCTAATTAAAAAAAAACACATTATCGTAATATGCAAAAAGAAAACTTTATTAAATAAGATTAGCCACGACAAGTCTTAACACATTATACGAAACCATAATATACTTGTTCAAGATGCCAGATCATTCTTTAAATCCTTTTTAGAAAATAAGAAACTATCAAAGTTGTCAAAAATTTAAACTTAAAATTATATCTATAAACAAATACTATCAGTACCGCCACTGCATTTTAAAGCTATTATTTTACAATTTCTCAATAGAAATATTGAAACAAAAGTATATTTTCCCATTTGCGCAACCTGTTGGCTATTTGTGTTAAATATGCACACATAAAAATATTAGATTAAAAATTGGTTACCATTTTAATAAACAAGATTTATGTTTTAATAATTTAATTCTAAAATTTAGTACGAAATTTGGGCTTGTTTAAGAGAGATCAATTTCTTCATCTCTGATCTTACTTAACTTAGTTTCAATCGTAAATTATGATCCACTTTTAATTTTGATCTGTATTTATTTTTCAAATATAAAACGTAAGAAAAACCTTGTGCACACAAATAAGTTGTGAAAAAAAAGAATAAAAATTTAATCGCTTTATTTGAAATGCCTTTAAATTCTTTTTTCAGTTCAGCGGAAAGTTAACAAGTGTTATTTTTGAAATCTCCAGATAGAGTTCTATCACAGGAAATTTCTATCACTTGTTCTTTTCCTTCACGAGATAAAATTTCAGGTACATTTGAACGAAATGGATTTCTAATCCAATTTTCTTTTTCATAATCCTAGGAAAAATACGTGTTGAAATTATTTATCAATAAAAAACAGTGTTTTTCAATGTCTGATGCTAATTCTTCTTTTATTTTCAAATTATTTTCGATTAGAAAACTTTTTAAAAGTAGTAAAAAGCTTAAAATACCATTATCCAATTATTTGATTATTAGCTCGAGTTTTTTTCTCATTGCATTTTATTTTTTCTCTAATGGTAAACAAATTAACACTTTGTCCTTGTAATCCTATATTTAATTAATTTAATATTCCAAAAATATCAGCTAAAGAGGCTAAGCGCGTCAATTATAATCCACTGACTAAACATTTCGTAATTCAAATTTTGTATCACAGTGGAAAATTTGAATTTCTGATCGAAGTTCAAAAAGACGATTTAAAACTTCTCTGCAGATAGCCACCTTATAAGGTATTTCTCCCGCCTTCTTCGCATGCCTTCGTGGTGTAGTGGTCTGCATGCTCGACGCTAAACCGAGAGGTCCGTGGTTCGATTCCCGGCGAAGGCGTTGCTTATTTTTCACCTCTCCGTTGCCTATTTTTCACCGAAATAACCTAATGTCTCTACATTTGGCGCCCGAACTAAAAAGGTGGTGGATCATGATTCTCCACCACTGCGATTTGGCGATTGGGTCCCCAAAACCCCAGTCGCCCTTTAAAAGGGGGAGTGTATAAGGTATTTCTCCTGCCTTCTTCGCATGCCTTCGTGGTGTAATGGTCTGCATGCTCGACGCGTAACCGAGAGGTCCGTGGTTCGATTCCCGGCGAAGGCGTTGCTTATTTTTCACCTCTCCTACTTCGAAATAACCTAATGTCTCTACAACCTTACTTCGCAATGTAGCAGAACCGTTTCATATTCATGTCCATCTCTTGGCATAATATCGTAAATATTCTTGATTTTAAAGCTCGGCTTTTAATAAAATTAAGGATTTTCACAGTTTGATTCAAAACGACTTTCAAATTTTCGGGGATTGTTTTGGCTACTAAAGCTTCACGATGAGTGGAACAGTGATTAAATTTAGTTTCAGGTGCGACTTTTTTTAATTGAGAAATAACACCGGAATGATTTCGGTTAAAAGCCGAGCTCTGTAATTGTGTACGGCAACGCAGTTATTCCATGGAATATCATTCTCAGACATAAAATTCTCAATTACTTTGAAAATTTCATTTGCAGCTGCTCCATTATGAAAAGATCCACAAAATAAATACTCTTCGCCAATTCGTTTATCTTCTTTGCAACGTATGTAAACTAATAATTGAATAAAGTTCGCTATATCAGTACTTTCACCTAACTGCAATACCAAATACTCAGCGTTTTTCATTTTTTGAATAAATGTCTCTTCTACGGGATTCTCCATTTCATGAATGTTGTCGAATTCGTCAAATATTCGACTTACTGCATCATTTAATAACGGAATACTATAAGGTTCATTAGCCTCTCTTTCGTTGAAAAATGTTAAAACAATATCTTTAGCTGCTGGTAATATAACGTTTTCTCCAATAGTGTGAGCCTGCAGTCATGGCAATTCTTACGCTTATTAGATAAATTAGCTTCCAGCGCTTTTTCGCTTGAAGTATCAAAGCTTTTCATTACTCGTTTACTATATTTGAACCTCGATTATTTCCTCTTAAAATATTCTTCAGCTTTATCTTTTAATGCGGCATGCTTAGATTCAGCATATATTTTAAGAAACGGTGGTTTCATACTTGGATTGGATAATCTTTCACTTCAAACAACACATTGAGGTTGAGAGTCCATTTCATCTCCATTCGAACTAAACGCATATGATAGACAGCTTTCATTATATTTTCTATGAACAATTTTTGTTTTTTCAGTATTCTTGGTGCTAGTAGATTTTCCTGGATCCATCACCTGTGAATCATCACTTTTACGCTTAGCCAATCCTAGCCATTTTTCAATTTTGTAAATCTAGGTTGTTTTAGTATTTTTTCACAAATATTTAAAAGCACAATATATTACGAGTTCTTCAAAAACAGATGACGATATTCTCAAATTGTGTAAAAACGTAAGGACTACAAGGCAATAAGAAGACAAAATACCTATTTTGAGATACAGGAAATCGGCGTAAAAAATTATTCTTATTGAAACCAGATTAATATGAGCCTGGAAATGGTGACACCATAATGTGTAGACATGCTAATAAATCAATCAACTCTGAAAGAATTTTTGTGATACTATTATCTTTTTATAGAAACTGATTTTTTTCTTATTAAATACAATATCCATTTCCATAACCTTAAATTCGACCTAGTCTGATTTATTACAGACTTATACATTACTTTTGTTTCCGACAAGACTGCTTTAAGTGCTAGACATTTAAAGGGTTTTTAGAAAAATTTTTAGTGAATTTTTGGAATACTTAAAACAACAAATTCGCTCCTTTTGTGATACAATTGTTAGCTTTAGCTTTCAGAAAGAAGGAATGGAAAGGGAGCTGATGTTATTTATTGGAAGTGTATTATTATGAATTTATTTCTATTTGTCGAAGAATGCCGCCTAGTTTATTCAGACAAAATGCATTTTAAGAAAGGGACGCGATATATGTTAAATATCACGTTCTCGACACATTATAGAGTTAACAAATACCGTTTAAGTGAATTCGTCGTCTAAGTTGCTCTTAAAACTAATTATTAAAATTTAAAGAAGCCTTAAAATGCATATTTTATTATTCAATGAAAGAATAAGAATTAGAGTCCGACTCTTAAATGTCTCTTTTTTCAAACTTTGTTATATATTTATAGTGCTTCAGCACCGACAATTTGAGTGTAACAATTCAAGCTTAGAAGGGACATATTAAAATATTAATTACTTTTTAATTACGAATAAAAGACTGAAACGAACTAAAAATTTTTGTTTATGAAGTTTCCAACAATGTTTGGATTGTTAAGGAAATATGTTCTTCGTAATACTGTCGGAAACCTAATTTGAACAATACATTTCAAATAATGTTTGGTTTTCTTTCTGGAGTGATAACTGCTTTTAGAAAGTAATTTAGTTTGTTAATTCAAAGCTTTAAAGAAAAGCAATTTGGTAATTAGAAACTGCTTTTAGGTGGTGTGAGTGAGCCGTAAAACGGCGATTGCAGTGCATAATGCATGGACTGCTGAGTAAAATAATTTTTACATTTTTCTTGTTGATACCAACAGACACTGTGGTTTTCGTACTAACAAATGCTTTGGCTCCTAGTGTTTTTAACTATCTTGAATTGCAGGCAAGTTGCATGGTTATATTGTTTTATATGACAAATTTTGTGTACCATTTTCTGCAAAGGGAACTAATAAAATTATTGCATACATTTCGAAACCCAATGGAGAACGGAATTCTGATCTAAAACGCAATATTATGAAAATATCGTTTTTGCCAAGTAAGAAAAGTGTTAGACGAAAAAATGGTAGCGACCGTTCTGAGATTTCAACGGAATTTGATGTATATTATCAAAAGAGAAATATTTCTCACAAAATATCTGCTGTTAATGAAAATGAAGACAATTCTGAGAAAATATTCTGGGTGAACGGAATGAAAACTGATGAAATTGAAGACCTATTTTATGTTGATGCAAATGATAGCTTAAGAAGCTTTTTAATAAAAAGTCGAGAAACGCTGGATGATACGGACATTTCGGATAAAAATAAATCTCGGATAAAATGTAAGATTCCATTCGCTTATAAAGAGATAAGCATGGGCACCATCATCAGTAGAAACATAAACCGGCAAGGTGGCATTAATTTAATAGATCTATGGACAGAATGTGATGCAACTGACTCCTCAGCAAACAGTCAGTTTCCTCCAAAGAGCAAGAATGGATGTTCTGAAAGCGTATTAACAATGATTAAAGCAGACATCAGACGTGAAATTTACCATGATGTTGAGGACGTTGATGAAAATGTTACCAATGGTGAAGAATTGGAGAATAGTTCATGTCTTGAGTCTGTTTATACTGAATCTGAAGAAGTCGCTTGTATGGATGCTGAAAACTGTGAAGTACCTAATAATCAATACATAGAAAATGAATCCTTCGTTAAGATCGTATCTGATATCCAATGCAAGAATTCCCTTGAGAAACCTGAGAAGAGCATCAACACAATTAGTGAAAATATGCACAAACAGGATGATAGCAATTTAGCCGAATTATCGATAGAACATTTTAGAACGGATTCTTCTGCCACTAGTGCGTTTAAAATAAATAGTGGAAATGACTCTTTGGGAAGCTATACAATAATGATGAAACAAAACATCACTCACGTAATTTCAAATATATTGCCAGATTCTGGCGATAATGTCCTTAACGGTCACAAACAATGAGAATGATTCAAGTGATGAAATTAGCTTTACTGGTACACACAACGAACTAAAGGATTCAGAACAAGAATCACTTTTAAGTATGGTTTTAAATGTTTACAAAGAAAACGGAATATGCAAGACAGAAGACGATGATATTACTTCCAATGGAAAAAATTTTCGGAAAAACTCAAGACACCTACCTGTACCAGACGCTAATGACGATCCTGTTGATGGTTTTCGGGTAAATGCGTTAGCGAATGAATACACAGAACGGAAATTAAAAAAGACCAAAGAACAAAATAATACTAATCTTTCCTGTCGACGAACTGTCTGGAACAACATGAAAATGATCGTCCGAAAACAGAACCTAAAGAAAAGTTTTCAAAAGATTTTTGTCCTTATTATGTTAACTCTGCCATTAGAAGAAATGTAATTCATAAAGGAATAGAAGGATATGTACCTTTATATTTTTCTCTGTATGTCACTGGCATTTGTGCTGGATACTACATTGGAACCTGGTTGAAGAAGTGAAATGACTTTTAAACTACCTTTCTTAGGTTTATAAAATATGTATCACCATTAAATTCAACAAAACAAAAAAAACTAAAATTCAAAAATTATATTTGAAAAGCATTTCTTTGCATAAAATACATATCGATGTACAGTTTTAATATTTAATGTAATTTCCTCAAATCTCTCAGAATTCGCTTTTCAAAATTAGAAAGAGATGGGAATAAATTCATATATTAAGATTTGTTCGAGAATGTATTTTACTTATTGTATATCTTGTTCTGTAGGACATAAGATTTTATTTCATTTATATTTGTCTTTAATAAAAACCTACGCATAGGGTTTTCACTATCTCTCATCGATTTCACTATTACCCTTGTAGAGACATTAGGTTATTACGAAGCAGGAGACATGAAAAATGAACAACGCCTTCGCCGGGAATCGAACCACGGACCTCTCGGTTACGCGTCGAGCATGCAGACCACTACACCACGAAGGCATGCGAAGAAAACGGGAGAGATACCTTATATACTTCCCCTTTTAAAGGGCGACTGGGGTTTGGGGGACCCAATCGCCAAATCGCGGTGGTGAAGAATCATCATCCACCACCTTTTTTAGTTCGGGCGCCAGTGTAGAGACATTAGGAATTTTTTGTAAGCAGAAGAATAATGAAAAATGAACAACGCCTTCACCGGGAATCGAACCACGGACCCTCGGTTACGCGTCGAGCATGCAGACCACTACACCACGAAGGCATGCGAAGAAAGCGGGAGAAATACCTTATACCCTCTCAACTTCCGTAAAGAAACATTTTGGTCAATCATAAGCGTAAGAAATGTGAAATAAAATATTTAAAAACATTTCATGAAGATCTTCGGCTAATATTTTAAATACTAATTTAAAAACAAATGTGTTACGTTTAAGAAAACGAATTTCAAATTTTCTTGAAAGAAATAATAATACCCTTGCATATTTCTACATATTAGAGACAAAGTAAAACTATCATCTAAATACATGAAGCTATCGGTCTTTCGTTTAATATGTTTTTTCTTTATTTTATGTGAAATAGAAGGGGTGAAGAAATATTATATAAAGATTATTTGCATTTCCAAGGTTTCTAATTTTTAATAAAATTTTGAACGTATACATTTAGGTCACTTATCTGTGTAAATCTATGTTAAAATTATGTTTAACCCTACTTAGACTTTAAGCTAATTTTCGCGCATTCTGTAAAAGAAGCCCATAGAAGGTTTTAAAAAATCTTATTATTAAGGCTTGAATTTAACAAATTGCACAGTCTGCGGCTACAAATTAAAAACTCTGACTTTTAAAAGACTTAGATGAATAAAAAATAAGGTAACAATTTTAAATGGAATCTTAGTTTTAGACCACAATAATTAACAAACGTAATTCAGAAATGCCTACTTTAGTTGCCGTTATCTTCCATCTGCAGCCCAATATCTCTGACTATTTATAAACTTTTGACCAATCCAACATATTGGTATTTAACATACAAAAATTATTTCTTGGGAAGCAGACGAACTTATTAACGCCACCCCCCCCCCAAAAAGCTTCTTATTATACTTAAGAACTTAGTTCCTCGCCTTGAGCTAAACCGAAAGCTCACCCGGAAGTCTGTATGCTTAAACATAACATAATATTTCAAATACATCAAACTTCCAGTCATGTTTTATTTTTTGGTAATATTTCAAGATCTTCTCCCCAAATTCATTCCATATTGGGAGAGATATCGTGTTCATCTTTACCCTTTTTCGCAAACGTTGAGCATACCGATCCCCTCCAGGCATCTTCTTTGCCGCTCGGAATCTGATCGCATCGATTTTTGTGGTTCTTCAGGGCTCTCTGGAGCTACAGAACTATTCTTGGGGAAATGCTGACTTCTTCTTCTTCTTACCTAAGTCAGATCAGATTCATAAGTTCATTCGACTTCATAACTTCCAATACGAAATGAGGTCTCTTCAGAAGACCTTCACGCATCAAGGCAACACCACGAAGTAATGTCGCGCAGTTGTTTCATGGTTTTTACGTTCGACGACAACTGGAAATTTTCTAGTACCACGGGAATAGCTGAGGGATCTTACATAACCCGAGGTCAACTGAGTAAGAGGCTTTTCCCTTTCTGTCACCCTTGAAACCAATAACAGTACCAGGACCTGCACTACAATACCATAAGTTTGTTGGAAGGCGTCCACAAGAATTGTTAATTAAAGCCTTTCTTCTCGAGTACAATTCAAGGTAAGTCAGAGGATCAGTATAAACCTCAGGCAAAGAAACACCTCCTTTGCTCGTCTATCAGCTGTATCGTTATATTTTAGATTAACATAAGATGGTATGCACTGTAGATGGACTATAGAAGAATGGTACAGGGTCTTGTGGTTTTCAATAACTTTCCTTCAGGTCTATAATAGTTCTCCAGTTATCTAGCCAGCAGACTACATTTCGTCTGTCCATAAAGATCCAGATTTTCTCGGAAAATGTCGCTCTAAAACACAGTCCAAAGCTATACCAAGAGCAATTGATTCACAGCCAAAAACGGAACAGACATCGGCATTTTTAGGCTTGACAGAGATTTCTTCCACACCAGATTGAACAATCGCACCGCTACCAGAACATCCATGTTCATTCTTTTTGTCATCTATATATATCAAAACAGCCTCAACAGGTATTCTGTTAAGCACTTCCAGAGCAGACTATCTTAAATATTCCAGATGTTGAGAAGACTTATTAGTTAATAACGCTGTATGAAATCACACTACAAATAATGAGTCCATAGGGGATGTGATAGGTTTTAGAGAATTTAATAGAAGACTGCTATACATCCAATTCTTTAGCATGACTGAGGTTACTGTTCCTTTTAAACCTTCGATTATTTTGCTACTTATTCAAAAGGATTACAGTACCATGTTGATCAAAAAACCTCGAGAACGTGCTATAGTAAAATTAGGAATACTTCTCATCCGTAAGGGATGCAAATCAGCCTTGCAGAGAGCGATTTCAGCCGGAATAGTGTAGCGAAGTCTTGTAATAATGCATGATGCATTCAGTTGTACCCTTTTGTTGTGCCTTTTCCAGTTTTTTGAAGATTTTTCTCCGAGGCTGCATGATAGATTTGATAACCATATTCAAGAATCGGTCTCCTAAGACGGATAAAAGTTTTTCTTAAGGTCTTGGCGTCGGCACCGCAGCTGCAGCCTGAAATAAATTTCAAAATAATCAGTGTCTTTTCTAGCTACAGATACCAGCAGACCGATGCGCTTATTACACGTGATTAAAGAAAAAAACAAGATATTTTGGATTCCTCTCCCGCTGTAGACCATTTAGGAAAATTTTCGGTTTGTAATTATATAGCTTTGTATTTGTTGTAAAGAACCCAGGTATATATTTAAGAGGAAAAACTAAGTTTGTGATCCCCAGCAAAGTTTTCAATTTCAGGAATTCAATTGTTTATACTGGGTTCGAGATTTTGAATCTTTAGACCAACGGTTCTCGACCTTTTGACTAACGTGCACCATCTAAACAAAAACTGAAAAAGTTTAGTAACACTACTATATTTTACGATGATTATTTTTCAATCTTTCAATAGAAATATTAAAAAATTATTTCGCCATTTGCACAACCTGACCTTTTAATAAAAAGACTTTAAACGATCCTGTATTGCCTCTAAGTTGTCTAGAGTTGGTCTTCTTAGGAAGACTACACTAACCAAACCTCTGAAAGAAAAGTGACGAATTAGCTCTACGTCTTATAAATACTACAGAAACTCTGAAAGAATGTAAGAAATCGTTTTACTAGTCCATATAAAATTTAACAGAAGGCACCATTTCGTGCTTACAGAAGCCAACACTTTTGACTTAAAATCAAGGATAATGGATAAAATTAATGAGGATGCATATTTTAACTAGAGCGTAAGTTGTCTGTGACCGAAGTCGGGGTAAACAAGCAAGAACAACTCAATGCCGCAGAATTCTTATCGCTACAGAATCGAAGTAAGCAACGTGGGTTTCAAACAGGCAGAAAACGCTCTGATTTCGCCTTCCAAATCCTTCCTTTAAATACTTCCTTCTTTCTACCTAATATGAATATTGCGCATGCTGGAAATTTGCATTCTGGCAGAGAAATGAAACGAGGCTTGATAGAAAAGCGAATTAACATAAAACAAATAAACGGGTTATAAAGTCACGGATTATAAAGTCAAAATGATCCTTACAGCTAGTTTAGCCGATCTACTGGATCGTATAAAATAGCTTCAAGATTCTACGCTTGCTCCATACTGGGTAGCTTCAAGCTTCAGGTCCCTGGATATAGACTTCGAAAGCCATCATCATACTGCATCTTTACCAACATTTCCATGTAAATTTCTATCAACGTAACCTGGGACCCCAACTCGAATTTTAAAAAGAATGCTGATGTGTACATCCCATGACTTCCTTGTATGGAATATTAAATTATACACATTTTTTTCAGTATTTCATTTACACTTCTTGAATTGGATTAAATCTATAGCGCATAAATCACAATAGAATAATTGCGCTCTTTAAAATTCACTATATTTATTCACCATAGCGATACTCTGGCGCTAACTTCACTTAACAGCGTTACATCTCATTCATTTTATAACTCAGAATGCACAAAAATTATATCATCTGAAGAATTATCTAATCATTTCAACATGCTCTATTCAAATACTAAAATAAATCTAAAATGATGTAAAAAAAAAGAAATTAAACAAATAAAAAAAACGGTTTCTCACAGACAATTCAGCGCTACTTAACTGATGAGTATACGCTACTCGTAAACATTTTCTCTCTCTCCCAGACGAACTGTATTTGCTGCTAATGCGGGGAAGACCTTTTTCCCTCGAATTTCATTTGAGATATATTTCTCATTCAATTAATTCAGTTCTCACTTCGCGGCAAGGCAAAATGCATAAAAACTCAGAATATTCTCATTAAAAATTGAAAGATATAGAAAAACCTAAAAGGCAAGTACAGTTAAAACAATTAAAAAAACAATTTTTACAATTAGAATTACAGTTTACGGAAAAACAAGCAATTCGGCCAGCAGGCAAGAAGGCAGATTTTTCGGTGCACAAAATTAAAAGTTTCCTTTACGTCCCACTCTGCAAAAAGAAACTGAAGATGCGGAAAGACTTAATTCACTATTCTGCTAAGTTTCAAATGTAAACAAATATGGCTGCTATGCTAAAAAAAATTAGGCTTAGCCGCACTTAAGTAATTTTAAATTGTTGACAATTCTACAACTCTTTCATGCATTTTAACTAAAGACATAAAAACCTTAACCGGAAGATAAGAACAACATAATTCAATCTTTTTAAACCAATAAATACACAATTTATCAACATATAAAAATAAAGAAACTGAGCTCAGCCGAGTAACAGAATGGATATATTTGTGGAGTTCCACCACAAAAATTATGCGTATCATCTGAAGCATTATCTAATCGTTGCAACATGTTCTATTCAAATACTATAATACATCTAAAACAATGTATAAAAGAAATTAAACAAACAAAAAAAAGAAGAAGAAACAGTTTCTCACAGACGATTCAGTAATTCTCATTCAATTAATTCAGTTCTCACTTCGCGACAAGGCAAAACTACATTAAAAACTCAAAATATCTATATTAAATTTACGAAGTAAATCTTAAACACCTATTTCCTCCAATAAATTGCAGAATAGATTAAGCATAATTTAATTCGCAATAATAAAAGAAGGCGTTATCTTTGTTGTTGCGAAGCTTAGTTTCTCTAGATTGGCAAGAAATCCACTATTGTCCTAAGTTTCAAATGTAAACAAATATGGCCGCCATGAGAGAAATGATTAGGCTTAACCGCACTTAAAGAACTTTTAAATTGTTGATAATTCTACAAATCTTGCACGCAGATTTACTGAAGGCAAAAAACCTTAACCGGAAGATAAGAACAACATAATTCAATCATTTTGAAAGCAAAAAATGCACAATTTACCAACATAATATTTACATATAAGAATAAAAAAACGCAGCTCACTGAGCCGAGTAACAGAGTGTAAATATACATATATATATATCGGCCGATTGCAACCGAAGGGAGAGGTGCACAACTACAGGTTATAGCAGTCCTATATACAAAATTTCAACGTTCTGAGATTACTCGTTTTTGAGTTATGCGAGATACATACGTACGTACAGGTGCCACGAAAAAATCTCTTCTAAATCCATTATAAATCAGTTTTATAATTAGTTTGGGATTGTCGTTACGTACAGATGTCACACAAAAACATCGTAAAACAGCATTCGATAGTTGTCAAAATGGATATTTTGGTTGAAATATGGAACTCGGAATTTTTCATGATTACAATGCTTCCTTTTCTTCGTACAAGAAAGTAAAAATACACAAGAAATAGAAAATATAAACCCTTAAATTAAATGGTGTTACACTTTCTTTTTTGGACAACAAATACTTGATTTAACTCTACGGCGCTAATATGAATGCAAGCGCTTAAGAAAATGCATGGAGGAATTCTGCCGTGCAGTGTTATTGTCAGTACCCGGCAAGAGAAAGTAACCCATAAATAGTTGCCACAAAGTAATCTTTAAAAAATACTGCCTGACATCTACGTTCGATCAAAAGATTACTTCATGAACGACGTGACGATCATACCTAACAAATCTTCCTGGAAAAATTATTCAGTTTGTAAAACATAGTAACTCTTATTTTTGCGAGTCGAAAAAGGGTGGAAAATCAGGAACGCTCGACTAACATGCGATTTCGGTTCCATTTAATCATCTCGAAGCACATCAGCTGACAAATCTCAAGCGTTTTAAGCAGATCTGTGAGCCATCTTTGACCACGTCACATCTTTAAGCAGTTAGCATACCATAGGATATCGGGTAGCCCAACATAATCGAGCCCAAAGCAAGTGATGTCTCCCTTTATCTTGGGTCAGCCGATAATGTGACTTTCTAGGCGCTTTTTCTGTGTTTCTTTCCAAAAATTTAACTGTTGGTTATTTGAAAATTACTTTTAAAGTCACATGGAGGTAAGCAAAAATAAAACACAGACAATCACAGAAAATCATTGTTTTTCATTTGGAATAGTTTTTAAATTATAGTTAGTTTTGTTATTTGTTTCTCTGGTTAAAAAATTAGTGACGTTAACTAGCTTAACGTATCGAGTTAATTAACTTGAGCGCCTATGTTTAAACTTGTAGAGACATTAGGTATTTTTTTTTAAAGCAGGAGATGCGAAAAATGAGCAATGTCCTCGTCGGGACTGGAACCACGGACGTCTCGAATACGCGCCGAGCGTGCTGACCACTACACCACGAAGGCATGCTAAAACGGTGGGAGAAATATCTTATATACTACCTCGTTTAAAGGGCGACTGGGGATCAGAGGACCAGTCGCCAAATCCTTTTGGTGGAGAATCATCATCCTATAACTTTTTTAGTTCGGGCGCCACTGTAGAGACATTAGGTATTTTTTTAAAGCAGGGAATGAGAAAAATGAGCAATGCCCTCGCCGGGACTCGAACCACCGACTTCTCGAATACGCGCCGAGCGTGCTGACCATTATACCACGAAGGCATGCTAAGAAGGCGGGAGGAATACCACATAACTGACTTATTAATAATGAACGAAGTAATAAACGTACTAATGAATTTAGACGGCTTTACCTTCTAACTTGCCTAATAAGCATTATGTGGTTAATCTACAAAAAATCTTGTCTGAATCATAGATTTCAAGCACACGTGATTAGGTTGAGTGTCAAAAGAAATTTTTCTCGATAGAAGAATACAATTTATAAATATTTGGCTGTTAATTAAATTTTAAAATATTTTGAATTCCCTGCAATTGGCATTTTAAAAGAAGTGAAAAAATTTAAACGAAACCTAAAACCATGTATATACTGTTAATGATGATGAATTTCTGCCATTTAACTAAAGAAAAAGATTCCATATTTTCCAACTCCAGAATGCAATCATATGAAACTAAATAATTAACCTTTCCCAAGTGTTATGAAACTCAATAATATCATCAGCTAAGTTGAACTGTTTCGATGCCACAAAGAGATCTTTAGACTGAAGAAGTACAAGAAAAAACAACACCAACACCACATTCTTACAATTTTTCATCAGTGAGAGTGAGTGAGCATCTTAATTTCCACTCGAACGATCCTGGCACCAGCAAAGAATGGGTGAAAAAATAAGAATATTCTCTGTATTCACCAAAACAAAGACCCATTTTTTTTTTCACATTCTTTTGCAAAGTAGCTCCACTTTGGAAGCTTCTTTGCCCTTTTATCTTCTCATCTAACAAATCTGTAGGTGGTTCTTTTTTTTATTACATATCAGATAAAACTTAGGTGGACTGCAAATGTCTTTATTTTGCTCGTGTGTTATTGATATCATTTTTATCTTGCTCGCAGAATTAAGGCAGTACTTGAGCAAAGATCTGTTGACCCTCGTTCTGGGAAATGGATGAGGACACTTATAGCATGTAAGTTTAGACTTAAAAAGAAATAATTTGTTGATGTATCTGAATCATGGCGATGTTGAACGAGTTTCTATAACTCTTAAGATACACCTGCAGAAGCTTACAACTATTCGGCAGCAATAAATATGCGTGATTAAAAATAATTTAAATTTTAATTGTACTGTCACTGCTTCCCCGAGGTCTAAAGACCTGTCTGCAATAGGCGACAAAATAGCTTAGTGATGCAATACGTTTCTCTCGTAAACATGTTGCTTTAAAGCAGTTTGTTTACACAAGACAATATTGTTGTGAAGATGATCGCAGCTACATAGCAAGTCAGAGACAAGTATGTGACATGATTTACACCGAAAGGAGACTTCCATCATTCTCACAACAAACAAAATTTGCAAAGTTTTCAATGATATACCAGGTTTAATGATTTAAATTAGTATTAGAAGTAGTAATAATAATAATAATAACAGTAAATAATAATAAATAGGAAGCAGATCGAAATTGATTAAAAATAATGATAAAAATACAAATTATGAAGAATAAATAAATACTGTAAATTAGAAAGATTAAAATTAATGAAATGGGAAAGAAAAGAAAATAACAATGAAACTTAATTGAAGGAATATGTGCATTACGATACTTCATTTTATTACTTCCTTGTACGAAGTAAAAAGGAAGTATTGTAATCGCGAAAAATTTCGGGCATCATAATGTAGGGATTTATATTTATTTTAAATAACCAGTTAAATTTAAGTTCCTTTCCTATGCCTTCTTTCCCATAATTGTCAGTGCCAGAATATATAAATTTGGAAGCGGGCGTGAGAAATGCAAATTCTACAGGTGGGAGAAAAAGTTTAAATATCGAGTTTGTAAGGATCTTAAGTTTGACTAACGTTCATTTTATTTTAAAACTTTACTATCATCTCTTATTTTCCACTTCCAGAATAAACGCGTGACTATGTTTAGGCAAACTGTACATGCTAACGCTTAGTATTTAAGTTGTGGCTTTTTGCCAAGAGCGTAGTAGAAGGAGAGAGAGTGAGCCATCTTGGCACGAGTCTTCACGCGAGCTTCCCGGCAGTTGCTGTCCGCCTTTAAGGCCAGAGGTTTTAGTCCTCTCGAAAGCTAAAGACGTATTGTAGTTTTCCCCAGTTTGCGTACTACAGATGTAGTAATTTGAAAGGCCAGTCTTAGTGCTGGTCATCTGTGTAAAATATTAAAAGTTAGCTCTTATTTAAATTTTAGTTAGTTAGTAGTCTTATATTTTTAAGTTCAGACCACAAGTGGTTGGTTTTTGTATCCCGAAGTGCGGGAGCGCCTGTGATATCGTGGAAAATAAAGGGTAATTTAACCCCTCTCATCTTGTCGTCTTTACTACACTCCATAAGACATAGTTTGTAGTCAAACTCACTGTCTAGTCAGGACACGTCATGTTCGCCAAGCAGATGAGAAGAAATACAAGTACTGATAAGTTCCAGAAGGGAAAGTTAGAGAGACTGGGAAACTTCTGAGCGTATTGTAGTGCAAACTTCAGCTTAGCAGTTATTGCTGGTTAAACGTGGCGTAACGGCTATTATTTTGCTGCCACTAAATTCATCTACGCGCTGTAGAATACAGGAATGTCTGAGCCCTGTACTGCAATATTTCAACGAAAATATCCATTTGAATGCAATTTAACGACGTTTTTGCGTGACATCAGTTCGTAAGGACAGAATAAGAGGCTCTTTTTCTCCCAAAATATTATAAAACTAATTTTAAATGGATTCTGAAAAGATTTATTCGTGGCGTCTGTGGCTACGTATGTATGTATATATCTCGCATAACTCAAAAACGAGTAGCCTCAAAAAGTTGAAATTTTGTATATTGGACTGCTATAACATGTACACAGTGGGCTCAGATTTTTTATTCTTTTATGTTGGTAAATTGCGCATTTTTCGCTTTAAAAACGATTGCATTATGTTTTTTTTATCTTCCGGTTAAGCTTTTTATACCTTTAGTAAACCTGCATGCAATATTTGTAGAATTATCAAAAATTTCAAGTTGTTTAAGTGCGGTTAAACCTAATTGTGTTTACTAAAGCAGCCATATTTGTTTACATTTGAAACTTTGGAGAATAGTGGATTTGTTGCCAATCTAGAAAACTTAGCTTCACAACAACAAAGATAACGCCTTCTTTTATTATTGCAAATTAAATCATTCTTAATTCATTCTGGAGTTTATTCGAGGAAATACAAGTAAGTCTTTAAGATTTGGTTCGTAATTTTTTATATAGGTATTTTGGGTTTTTATGTATGTTTGCCTTGTCTCAAAGTGACAACAGAATCAATTGAATGAGAAATAGTGAATCGTCTGTGAAAAACTGTTTCTTTTTTTGTTTGTTTGTTTAATTTCTTTTGTACATCGTTTTAGATCCATTATAGTATTTAAATAGAACATGTGGCAACGATTAGATAATGCTTCAGATGATATACATAATTTTTGTGCATTCTGAGTTACAAAATGAATGAGATGTAACGCTGTTAAGGAATCTAGAGTGTCGCTGTGGTAAACAAATATAGCGAATTTATTCTAATGTGGCTTATGCGCTATCGACGAAATAGATTTAATACAATAAGTTTAAATGAAATGCTAGGAAAAGTGCGTATAATCTAATATTCCGTGCAAGAAAGTCATGTGGTGTACACATCAGATTTTTTTTTTATGAATGGCGGGCACTTGCCTATAACGGCATTGGCCACTACTAAGGCCAGAAGTGGTGATCACTTATTGTGGAGGCACCTAATAGGTGGCCACCGCTAACTCCTATGAAGGGACAGATAATTTTATATCCATGCCTTCTCCGGGATTCGAACCCGGGCCTTTCGGTATCGCAGTCAGGCTCCCCTGACCACTATACCGTCTGGGCGGCTATTTTTTTCTTTTGTTATAACGTCAAAGTGAATTTTTTCGTAGAATATTCTTTCATAACACGCATTTTTGCAATATAGTTTTACGCTGTTATATTCAGCAATTTTACTGCGGGAATAAATGAATGCTAAATTAAGCAATTAAATTCTGTGTCCGTTTCAGAATAAAATTGCTGAATATAACGCTAGAATTGCTTAACAGGAATACGACTTCTGTTCAGTTGTGTGAAGTACTGAATCAAAAACTTTCCAATTTCTAGCTTAACTTCGATAATACTTTTATATAATTCGAATGCATTGCGTGTGGTTATAAAATAGTTGTTTCTTTTGATAAAATAATCTTCAGCATTATGAGAAGCGCATCCTTTAGAACTTCGTGTTTAAATATGGTATCTGTCAAAAAATGTACAGACTTTTTAACAGATGGTATCTGCTTACTCGTCTTGAAGTGGAATTGAATTATCGTTACGAGACGTAGTACAGAATTTGCTCAGCACATGCCTGTACTCCCATGACCGTTATACATGACGCAAGACGTATGATAATCACTCAAAATGCCCTTGTTGGACCTAGAAGGACATCACATATCATAGAAAATAATGGCGGTCCGACCCAAGGAAATTACCGCCGTTTTTGCAGCAATCCTCTCGGACACTATGATCATTGTTTTACTAGAAAGCCCTCGGGACTGTGCTGCACGTTTGGTCACTTAACTGCCACCACGTTGAGCGCTTTAAGTAACAGTACAGATACATGTGTGAAAAGATTATAATAAACTTGACTTAACCTATCATATGTGTGATTATATTAACTGATTAAGTTCGGTAGTAATACATAATAAAGAACTTTAATTCATTAAAGCTCGCGCACATTTTTTGACAGACCCTGTGTGTGTATTGACAGACCCTTTCTTTTTCTTTTCGCCATCGACGGAACAGCTGGCCCACTGGGTTAGGTGCTTTAGACCCTGTGTGTGTTCCACGAGGATTTGGCGATTGGGTGCCCTAATCCCCAGTCGCTCTTCAGAAGGGGGAGTATATACCCGCCTTCTTAGTATGCCTTCGTGGTGTAGTGGTCAGCCGGCTCGGTGCGTATCGAGAGGTCCGAGGTTCGAGTCCCGGCGACGGTATTGCTCATTTTTCATCTTTCCTGCTTTAAAAAAATACCTAATGTCTCTATAGTATAAAAAAAACAAATCAATCCCTTCATAAACAGCATGAAGTATAATTAACATTGGTGGTAATTAGATTTGTTATAAATCATGAATTTTAAGTACATGAAAGAGGAAAAAGAAATGTTATCACTTTATAAACAACATAAAATATAATAATTAATTATATTTTAGTATAATAATACAGTGACGTAAAATTATGTCCAAATTCACAGAATTTCGTTACTTTTTGTAGTAATTTAACTAAAGAACTGTTAACTAAAGAACTAATAAAACTTTTGTTTGCGTTGGAAAAATCAAAAAATAAGCTCAACTGGATTTGAACTCACAACAGGGAATTCCACATAACCCATGCGATCAAGCAAGCTAAAAGCTGGAAAATCACGAAGTGTAGAATATCGGAAATATTGTCTTATGCAAAGACAGGAGAAATTAGGCTATTCTTGTATGTCAGACTTCTCAGAACATAAAATATAATAATTCCTTTAAACTAGAAAAGACGCTAACAGAGGAAGTTAAAAAATGCATCGCTGTGTAACTTGCAATACCAGATCACTTGTATCAAGGTTTATATAAATACATCATTTATAAAGGAATCAATTGAAAATTATGATCCGAAATAAATGTCGCATCATAAATTAAGTTCTTTAAATAATAACCAGAAACTGCAAACAATCTGTGGCATATGTTATTTAGTAACCAAAACGCTGATTGAAAAGGCGCTATTTCTCTTTGGGTACGTGCTTTCCATAGGCAGTTTTATGAACTGATGCCATTTAAGTCGTCAGCAACTTTCTTTCTCGTCATGCTCACGAACATTTTTCCTGGCACAGGCTTACAGTTATGTTCCTGTCGCGCAGGCAAAGTATGCAGTGTCTGTGCGGCAAGCGGGCGCTCAAAATACACAGTGAGCTGAACGTCCTTTCGAGAGTTTCCTGGCAGGGAAAGAAAGTTTGGGGATTCTCAGACCGCCCTCCTGGGTGTTCTCCCTCAAATTTGAGGCAGAACGGAATATTTAGTACATCTGTACGGCTAATCATAAAATTCTGGTGTCCTGTCCATTTCTACATGTACCTGTGTAAACTGACTGGTGCAGACGCTACAAACATTGGGAAAATTTTGTTCGAAATCATATCGTGTGGCCGGGACTTAAGACTGCTATTAGCAATTCTAAATTACCAATCGCGGAGATATTCACAGGAAAATAAGCGAGCATATCTAGCTTAAGTTGGGCTTTGAAAACCTGTAAACGTTTCAAGGAATTGTTGCTTTCTTTTTTTGTCCACTTACGCGCAGTACAAAGCAAAAATGTTGTTTCCATTTCACGTGAACTAAAGTATTTTACTTCTCTTCTAAATTATAACAGTGAAAAAAATATTTTAAAAAGTTTTTAAAATAAGCTAGATATACTCACAAATTAATTAATTAATAAAAGATAAAATAAAATAGTTAAATATGTTTATAAGCTAGATATGCCCATAAAATAGTTAATTGCTCATAAAATAATTAATTAACTAAAAGGAGAAAAATAATTTATTATGTAGTTTAAAATGGGAATAATAGATTAAAAATTATCTTTTCAAAGTTCATCTACAATTTTATATCACGCATAATAAAAGTGTGGGCCGTCATTGATAAATTTATAAAGATGCTGTGGATTTACCTTTGGCAGTAGAGTTAAATTAATAGAGTTCCTTATTTAGGAGCACACACTTATATTATTCGTGATTTAAGGTTGTAAATGAACTCTTTAAGAAGAATTTTTTAATCTATCATTCGCACTAAACTACATAATAAATTATTTTCTCCTTTTACTTCGTTAATTATTTTATGAGTTTTAAATTTAAAAATTAAAAATAAGCTTTTTTGAAAAGCTTTTTTTTAAATTTTTATCTTTTAAGTCTCAATGACACATTACTAATCAAATTACTCGACCGAAAAATCGCTTTTCAAAAATTCTAGTCACTCTTACTTCCAATGATTCTGAAGTGGTCTAAAAAATGCAGTGAAGCTGCCAAAAAATCAGAAATTGAGTTAAAAATCTTATACGAACTTCACTGAAAAAACTTTTTGTCTTCTCTATTCCATGATGCAAATAATAAAATTTTGAGAGTTTTAGCTTTTCAAAGAACAGTTTTAGCATTAAATTAAAAACAAATTCTGAAAGGCTTCAGATTTTAACGGCCAAAAGGCTCTGTTAAGGTTTTTTATGCTCTCGTTGAGCTCGCAGTCTACCAACCTCCTGCTACTAATCCTTTGTTTGTCTTTTTAGCTTTATTATTAAGCATTATTTTTTCTCTCTAATGCCATATACAGATTAACAGGAAAATTACAAAAATTTTAAAAGCAGCGTAGCAGTGTACGTTTAGAATTTTAGCATTCGCGATGCAGCGTCAAGTGTTGGTATACATATTTTTTCAGTCTATTTTCCGTTTATCATATCAATATTCAGTTTTCTTACCAAGAAGACTTTACAAAACTTTCTTTGTCTTTTTATTATTACTGTTTTGTGTGTTTATTTTATTTATTAAATATCACTTCTTGGCGCTTATGCGATGTAAAATTTAATTCAAAAGTATCAGAAAATATTTAAAAACCGCATATCTTTAGAATTTCCAGCAGACAGCCTTTGTGATTGTAGAAGGGATATAAGCTCACCACGGGTTTTCAGCATTTTGTCTGCTTGCACTCCTTCACGACATTCGCATGTGTCTCGCAAGAGTTAGTTAAATATTATACGGTCATGTAAAATGAGTAGCCGCGAACACATGGATAACGGAATGAGATGAAGAATCGTCAGTAGCCTGAGGCAGGCCAATAACAAGCGCAGGTGGCTACAGAGCTCAATGCAATGTCCAGTGTCATATGCAATTTGTGGAAGCAGTTTCAGGACAGTGGATCCATATCGAGAAGACCTGTATAAGATCCACCAAGATTAACAATGGCGAAAGAGGATCGTTATTTTGCCCTTTCAGGCGGCGACATTGGGTTGCTACAGCTTCGCAACTCTAACGTGAGCTGTATATTGCCGCTGGAACACGAGTTTCACAGTCTTAGTTGTCCAAAGGCTTCATGAGAGAAGGCTATATGCCAGAAGACCCACTGTTTGCTTTCTGCTCACAGCAGCACACAAGACAGCGCGTTTAGCATGTGCAAACAGCATGCGTCTTGAACCAGACTTTAGTGAAGCACCGTGCTTTTCACAGATAAAATTCAGCTTGGACACTTCTCGACGTACTCGTATCTGGTGAGAGCCTGGAACACGATAGCATCTCGTCCTTATCGGGGAAAAGGATCATTCTGGTTCTGGTTTGGGCAGGCCTTAGGCTGGACAACTTCACACCCCTACATGTGTTTGACAAAGGCTTCGTAACTGCTATGAGGTGCCATATGTTCGTCTTCTCAGGGGCGCAGTTGTTACTGGATTACTGTTAATGGATGACAATTTTCGTCAGCATAGGGCTTACTTGGAAAGTGAGGATATTCGCGACATGGATTGACCTGCTTAGCCTCATACAGTATGTCTGGGACGCTCTGGGGATGGGGCAATTTCATCTTGTCATTTCCCTCCGAGAACAATCTCGGAGTTGAAAACTGGCTTGCTGTAGGAGTGGGATCGACTGCCACAGGGACTCTTCAACTACCTTCCGTTCAATATGCCGTCACGCTGCGCAACTTGTCTGGCTGTGACGGGAGACCAGAAATAATGCCAACAGCATTATTTAGTTATTTATTATATTTCTGTAAAAGTCAGGCTTTCTTTCTAACTGAATTATCTTTATAGCATTATATACTTAATAAAAAATGGAATTCGCTATATGCAATGTTTATTTCATTTAAGACGTTTTAGTAGATGACAAGAATAAATATTATTTTCATTTAGAAAAAGCTGGAAATACTTGTAGATTTGTTGCTGTCTATAATTGAGAAAATTTCTTTCTTCAGTTTTATTTAAATTGTAAAAATACTTTTCTAAGAGAGAGTCATCGTTAAGAAGTAAAGTACTTGTATGACTTCGTGCTGGCGTGCATTTGCGCAAATTTCATTCGTAGAATTCGAATCATTCCAATTCTTGTTTAGTTTACATATCTTACGTAATAACAGAAAGAGTAAATATATTCAATTATAAAAAAGTCGACGATTTTGATAAATCTGCTTACTTCACACAGCTAGAATGCCAGTTTGATATTTTTCTAGTATTTGTCTTATGAATAAAAATGCAAGTTTTTCATTTAGCTATGGTAAAATGGAAGGAAAATATCAGGTTTTATTATTTTTTCTGCGCCTATTTTCTTCAACTAGATGCCAATCACGTATTGCGGAACGAAATTAATGCGAAATATCTTTTCCCCTCTCATTAAATAAAAATTTCCTTTGATAAATGCAGTGATTCGATATTTTTTTATGTGCAGCTTTCACGACCTCGCATTTGTAACCGCCAATATTCAAAACAAGAAAAATGCACCTGCGCCAAGTTTGCGAAGCCACTCAGTTCTAGTTTTATAAGGTAATTAGGAAGTAATTCGGAAAGCAGGTGGAGATGGTCTTTCCTTAATCATACAGAGCACTACTCTGAAGTTAACGCCAGTTAATAAAATTAAGATATGTTTGAAAACTTTCAAACACTTCTTAATGTGTCCGTATCATTGTTAATCGGTTAATTAATCCATATTTTTTTCAGTTACTGATCCTTACTAAAACATTGAGCAAGACATATGGACTATAAATATTGTTCGATATTATACGCAGTTTGGATAACTTTGATGTTCGAATGATTGACTAACCTGCACTCTTAACTTATAACAATTCACCAACTTTATGCAGATTTGATGGCCAGAATCACATAATTAAGGATAATAATTTTCTAGGCTACTAATGTTCGCCCTATGACTAGTAAAATTGTCCACTTTTCAATAGTTTTCGCATCATCATCAGAACAATTCATGCTGATGTTTTGTTCTTTATGAAAGGCAACAAGCTAGTGCATTCGTAGCAATACAAAGTGTCCTATCATATGTACTATTTTGACAATCCTTGACATAATTATGGACTGAGAAAGTTAGGGGCAGCATTCTTTGAAAGTGCTGGTATTATCACATCTAAATCACCAGATGTGGTGACCTTAATGCGTGAAGGGATCATCCAAAACGCCATCTATCGTGGTTAAGAGGTATCTATTTGACTGGTCACGTTCATTATCTGAGATCGGAATAATAACTTTAAATAGATCGACCAAAAGTATACTTGAGGCTGATCCAGAGAAGAAGATTTCTGCATAAATGTGGCGTTTCGCTAGTCCTGTCTCATATAATGCATATTATGGCAATAGAAGATTTTGAAAGTTTGGTGGCTTGTACAGTCCATGTGAAAGTACTATAGTATGCATGAAAAGATACATTTCTCAATATTGATTTTACTGCTTTGTGACCAATAGATTGTCAGACATTTTTTTAACTGCGTAAGATGAAACAATCAGTGATGTATTCGAAGAAGAAAGCGAAACTTCAAAGGCCCAAACCCAATCTTGTTCACTCACAAATGTAGATACGTTACTTTAAAGCAAACGTAAATAACCTGAGATTTAAATAAAGAAAGCATTACTCAAAATTTGTTAAACTTCAGAGAAGGAACGACGGAAAAGAACGAAAATGAAACTTTTTAGAACA
>KK115528.1:101024-132594 GCA_000611955.2 Stegodyphus mimosarum
TCAATTAACACTGAGGAGCTAAAATTTTAATAGCTAATTTTTTAAAAACTACTTGTCCGATTTTTAGAAAACTTGGCAATTTGACACGATTTGAGTCGTAGTATCGAAATATGGAAAACCTTTGGCATGCCATTTCAGATAAAGTACGATTTTGAGTCAGAATACCTATATTAGAACAATGATATATATAAATCTAATACATACCCTAAGGCGTGCTTTCGAGGCTTGAAAAACGCAAGCTGAATTTCGTCAATCGGCCCAGAAGAACGGGAGATATAGATCTGCCTCCCCCTTTTTTTCCGCAGTGTACAATTATTAAACAATCATCTAGTATTTAAATTCTCGTGTTAAATCTCCCTTTACAATTGCGGAGTAGTAACATAGGTTGATACAGTGACTACAAGAATGCAAAAAAAAAAAAAAAAAATTTTACAGCAATTCAGCGACGAAGTTTCGAAAAGCCCTTCGAAGTTGTTCATACCATATTCAAATATTACTTCAGACAAAGTATTCAATATACTCCATTCAAATGAGCGCATTGGAACCTATCATTAAAACTCATTTTGGACATAAAGCGATAAAAATGTAGGTGCTCTTGCGATTATGCCCTTTTTTGTACACAATAAAATCTCTTTTAACTAGCAGCAACTGGACTTCCTCGATTTCAGACTTTTCCAGAAAGTTGAGTATATATTTCTAGAACTTACTAGTTAATGCTTTGTGATGACACCTATCAAAACTGCAACATGTGAAGTCTGACAGCCATGTGTTTGATCGTCCACAATTGCATACCAAAAATTGTACTGATTTTTTAATTAAAACACATAGATATCATTTTATATTTCTGAAAAACAAAATTAAGCAATATTTTTAAATTATCGTATTTATTATCACATGAAAGTTTTGAATTTTTTAATCTGATAACATTACGATTATCTGTCTGCTTAGACGATTATTGCCGTAGTTTTGAAAATTTGCTGCGTTCACAATGAAGCTTCATAACATCATGTATTGACTCAGAATATTTCTCGGCAAATGTTCTGAAAGTCTGCAATCTTCATCAGCTTTTTTCGATGTAAATTTCTTGCTTTCATATCATCCATATACTTTTGCCCATGCTTTGCATATTGTCCATATAGTCGGCATACATTCTCATTCTCTTTTTCCTTTCCCAGCTTTCATGACCCCTTATTTCGAAGGAGAGAGTGTGAAGGAAACGGAATTATCTCTTCACTCAAACCTGCACCTCTTTTTCACTAATACCTACTGAATCCGATCATTTAACTAAATTCAAGACACCGGCTACGGGCATTGAACATGGTATAAAGTTCAGATAATTTTCGTCATTCGCCTCGTCTTTTACATAGCCAATGAATTAGAAACACACGATCAATATTTTATTGGACCACCTTTTGCATGGATAACTGCTTTGATTCGTTTGGGCATCGAGTCTGCAGGCTTATGGAGTGCATTTACGCCCAGAGAATATCATGCATTGGATATGCAGCTTTTAAATCTTGTAAATTGGATGGAAGAGGAGAGTGATGTCGGATGCATCTTTTCACCATATCCCACATATTTTCTATGAGGTTAAGACCCGAGTTGTGAAGTGGCCAGGAAAGGTGTTGGAAGTCAGACTAATCCGAGAACTAATTTTGAACACTTCTGGCACGATGTATAGTTGCATTATCGTCCATGAAGTATCTGTCGCCCTCAGAGTAAAAATGCATCATTGCAGGGTGCACTTGATCTGCCAGTATATCTAGGTATCTCATGGCTGTTTGTTTACCCTCGAGAAACACCATAACACCACTTTCATGCCAGCAGAACATGCCCCATATCATGATACTCCCACCAGACCCTTACACAGTGCGAATAAGACAAGATAGATTCATGGCTTCATGGCGTTCTGGCCAAATTCGACGTCTTCCATCAGTGCAAAATAAAGTGAAGCGTGATTCATCCGACCACATTACCCTTTTCCAATCATCAGAGGTCCAGTGTCTTCTTTCCCGACACCACTGCAAACGAATTCTTGCATGTCAGGCAGAAATGAGTGATTTTCTCACGGGCACCCGATTATGCATTCCTATCCTCTGCTATTCTCTGCACATAGTTCTAGCTGAAATCTGTTGAGAACAGCCTTGGTTGACGATCTGTGTCAGTTGAAGCACAGTAGAGTCCCTGTTCTGCGGTACAATTCGTCGGAGACAATGCCGATCACTCTCTTGGAAAACTGTGCTCGAACCGCAGTTACGTCTTCTAGAAAAGGACTGTGAGATCTGATTCCAACTTTTGAAAATCTTTGATATGGCTGCTTTTGAGAATCCATTGAGATTTGCTGTCTTCGAATTCGAGGCCCCTGCTAAACGCGCACCAACAATAAGCCCTTTTTCAAATGGTAAAGATATTTCATTTTTCCCATTTTACTTCATTCATTGTGAAAAGCACTCTTACACCTTACTTATACTAGCATTCTAACCGCGTGTAATCCCCGTTATAAAAAAATTTGCATACTTCATGTCTAGCACTCATTCAAATGAAAATCTCAAAGTTTTTTAATTCATTGGCCAGCGTGTGTATGATAAAAGGCAGAGCCGGGACAAGGGTGAAGCAAGTGAGACACTTGCCTCAGATGAATAACTAGAAAGGGGGCCAAATTGGCTATGCTAATTCAAAAATTACTTTAATTATGGTTATAAATTTGTCAGTTATTATTAGGGGAAATAAGCTTCGGCAAACTTAAATTAATGAAACAATAGGAAGAATTGCAAAAAAACCTGGAAATTAATACAATGTGTATTTCAATGGTATTTCTTAGTTATCAAAACAGGATTTTTTAACATTTTCATTTGAAAGTTATAAATAATTGGCTATATTATTTTTTCTGAATTTATAAAGCTACGATTAAAAAATACTTTAAGAATTATGGTATAATTATGCTATAAGAATTATGATATTTTGATTTAATACAGTTATTTTCTAATACAGATATAGCTATACATAAAGGCGCGCATTTACCTTTTTGCCTCAGGTGAAAAAATATCTTGCCACGGCTATGATAATAAGGCACAATTAACACCAAAAGCGACGTAAAGTAATGTTCTTTACATTTTTCCAAGCAAGAGACAAAGTAAATCTGGCCACTTTCAGCGTGAATTACTTCCAAAAATTCTCTACTCTACCTTCAAAGTTGATACATCGACGCACAAAAATGGATCTATATTTCATCTTTATAGTCTTGATAATTCTTTGGTCCATTGGTTGAGGCCCAGCAGCACCCGAGTTGCTGAACAGTAGTAGAGGTTCGAATCCTGGTGAACGGACTGGCTGCATGAGTGTTTCCGGGTTTTCCCCATGTGTAGTGTGTGTATAAGCTAGTTTTTCTTAGAAACTCCTCCATGAAGGCAACATTCCCGTTAGTCCTCGTGGCCTTTGCCCTAATCAAATAGACCAAACCAAACCAAATAACTGGCTAGATAGGTTTCTTACGCCAGGCGGCAGAAATGCAGAAACATGACATAAATGTTTTTTACATTAACCCCAACCTTTGCCTTTTTATCTCATAGGCCTCAAATTTCGGATTTAAATTTAGATCTCTAAAAGTGCCATTATTCTGATATTGTCGGTTAACGGAGCGCCGTTTAAGAGAAATTTTAACTGTAAATGCAGAGAAACTTCAAATTCCTTGGCAGAAGTCTATTGTAAAACAAGATGCAGAAAGTTTATGAAAAAAATCCTGTTAGGATGAATAGAAAAATTTCCCTGCGGGACAGAGAATACGTGAGTTTCTACTCACCATCGACTCACAGAAATTAATTTCTAAACGTTTCCTGAATTCATTTATGGACATTAATATTTCTACAAAACTAACTGCGATTTTGATTCGTTCCACCAACTGATGGAAAGCCCGACAATTATCTTTTCAACTCACCCTCCTTACTGAAACTCAACGCAGGAAGTTCTCAAGCTCAAGTATAACTGCCTTCGAAAAACCTGTTATTAACATCACAAAGTTTATGTATGAATTTAACATTGTTATGCTACTTCTGACATTACATGAATATGATTTATACTATCTTTAGTTTTTATGCATCAATATGCAAAACCATAATACACGTTGACTTGCTTTGAATGATTAACGAGCTTTCACTTTTCAAATGTTTTTGTTGTACTATGATTATACAGTAATTTACTTTTCGTTTGTTTTCCATGTTCTAAAGGTTGGCAAGACTGGAACTTATGACAGGAGTTGAGTCATCACTAACTTAACTAGAACTAACTAAATTAAACTTTTATCACTAACTTTACCATAACTTTAGTTCTCACTAACTTTAGTAAAAGTTAACAGGAGTTACCACTAACTTTCTTTTTCGTATGCATTCTAAGTCTTGTTTCGGGGCATTATTACTTTGTTCATTAGTAAGTGGACTTTGTGTTTTTACGTACTTTATTCTGAAGATTTGTTCTGTAACAAAAGATCATTTTAGACTACTAAAAGTGCTTAGATCTGTAATAAGTATCTTGTCATTGGTAAATAAGGTCCTCTGAATGTAATGCTGGTGTATTTTTTCACTTACAAGTACCTTTTTATGTATTCCGAAATAGACATATTTCATTAGGAATGAGGGTAATAAAAAAATCGGCGGCGCACTGTAAATAAGGGGGCCGTAATAATATATACCCTTAATTACTATATTTGAATCTGATCAAGAACAAATTCAGTAACGAAACGTGTTTTTTCTACTATTAATCTGTTGACACTCTGAAAGTTGCGTTTAACACAGAATGTAACAGTCAATGTGTCGGTAAAGAGAAATTAATAGTTCTTAAGAACTGTTGTAGAAATTATATGCAGTATATAAGGCATTTGGTAAAATCATTAAGATTGTTGTGATTTTTATGTGATTGTTTTATTTGTTAATGTTATGAAATGTTGTTGAATAACTAATCAACTAAAATGCAACTAATGCAACTAAAATGGCCAGTTTTTAAATGGTGATCAGTGTGTGGAGATATATCGATCGTGGTTTAAGGTAATATTTTTAGGTACCAACAAACGTATCATATCGTAATAGCGAAACTCTGTTATTAATGAAATTTAATTCATTTCTTTAGGCCTTGTCACTGATTAACCCTAAGGGCTTTACTAATTTAAATTTCAGAAATCTGATGACTAATTTCTTGTATACAACGTCACTTACAGCATCAAACAATCTGAACACTCTTGGCTCATAGGTTTCGTGACTTTGTATGCTATCCAATTTACAAGCAGGAAAAAGTTCAGAAACGTCGAAAAGAAGGTATGCTGAAATTTTTAATCTTTACTTCAGATTTCTTTTAGAAAGGTATTAAAATGCAGAAGCAGCCAGTTGACTCTAAAATATGTCTAGCCTTTACACTAAAGGGGGAAAATCTGTCATTTTGATGGATTGATAGTTTTAGGGTTAAAGCTGTTAAAAATAAGTAAATGGATGTCGTGCATATTAAAAACATATGAAATATGTAAAAGAGAATATCCTAGTTGGAAATGATATCAAGGGCTCTTTAATATTAAACTTATCATTTTATCACACTGAACAGAATATTAGAAATTTCGGACTAGGCAACATAAAAACCATGTGTGCTTTCGCCGGAGTTCGAACTTCGGATCTTCGATTTGTTACCTGGACGTGGAAACCATTTACACTAGTGCTGTCAAACTCAAACTGCGAGCGAGCCGAATGCACGATCTAAAAGCCACTGTAGGGTCGCCCAGCCAGTATAGTGGTCAGTGACCCTGACTGCGTTAGCAAGGGGCCTGAGCTCGAATCTTGGAGAAGACATGGTTGTAACTGTTTCTTCATAGGAGGCAACGGTGGCCTGTTAGGTGCTTCCATAATGAAATGGCCACCACTTTTGGCCCTTGTAGTGCGCGAAGCTAATGGCTATTAAATAAAGTGGCCGGGCGTTAAAAAAAAGCGACTGAGGGGCCGCATTTTTTTTAACAAAACTGAAAAGTTTTTTACCCAAACAAATTTTTTCAACTAAATATTTGTTTTTATTTACTACATACAAAACGCACATAAACGATAATAACAAGAAAGGAAAGGACAACGTTCCGATTTATATTATTTATTTTCTGTCTAAAATCTATAAACGTTGAGATCTACGTGAAATTTTTGTTGGTTACCTTTTGTATCATTACCTTTTTGTTAGTTACCTTTTTGTAACTTATTCATAGTTGATAACTAAATTTTAAGACTGACATTTATTTCAAATAATTTTAATGAGCTGAACTGACCACTACATAACTTACTTAAAACAAAAAAATTACGAAAATTTTCCTAGTGGGATAAAACTTGAGACTAAATAATGATAATCTATTATCCTTCTTTTATTGATTAATTTGTTTGACGCACACAGAAAAAATACATGTATTTCCATGAAAATCATTATAAATTTATTTATTTCCCGCTGCAGCTTTCACCTACATCATCTCACGGCGTTTTGATTTCGATAAGTGTGCAGATTTAAAGAAACATTACTAAGAACTATCTTTATTACGAATTATAGATATTCATCGATCAATCTGGTTTTTTTAGACATATTAATTTTTAACTGCGGAAAAAAACTGTTCATATATAAGTATGTTGGCAAATAAAGCGACTATTCTTATTGCGAAAATTCATAAGATTCATTAGATCTGTATCTTCAGGCATATGAATAAATTTATATTACAGTGTAAATTAATTAACTCCATTTGTAGATTTTCTGGAGCATTACTCAAGTTCTTTTTTGATGGTAATTAAAATATTGTAAAACTGAATTCAAAATCATGAAAATCTTAAGCAACAAGATGTTAAAAGCTTATTTGCTTTATAATTAACTGTCATTTTTAAAAAACTGCTCTCTTAACAAATAAAGTTCTCTTAATTTTTTATATTGAACTCTTATTTTATTGTCTTAGGCACTAAACTCTTACGATTTTATTCCCTTTCTACAATTTATCCGCTGAAGATAAAAGTTTAGTGATAAATTCAAATTCTTTCTTCAAATTCTTGCTGTAATAAATAATGTCCTCATGATGCTAATTAATTTAAGGAAAATATATTGGGGGGCCGCATGGCGGTCCGCCGGTTTGAGACCATTGATTTACATCATGACAACAATGACAGGGAAATTCGATAATTCTTTGTAACATACGTTATCTAATTAAGCTCAGATTCATTTTATAGCTTATATCTCAAATCAAAATAAGCTGTTAAAAGCTTATTTTGCTTTATAATTAACTGTCATTTTTAATTAACTGTTCTCAAATAAAATTCTCTTAATTTTTTACATTGAACTCTTCTTTTCTTGTCTTTGGCACTTAACTCTTGTAAAAAATATGGCTCTCGATTTTATTCGCTTTCTACAATTTATCCGCTGAAGATAAAAGTTTAGTAATAAATTATGGTCAAATTTATTAATTGAGAAATATTTTCTGTACAATAACATAAAATAACTATTGAAATAAATCACGACAAGTTGATTCTATTTCTTTCATACCCTATTGAAATGTTACACAAATTAAATTTAAGCATCAAACTTCGATGATTGTAAATAGGTAACCAATATTCAAAATCCATACTTATAATTCACTGCAATGGAATTTATCCGAACTAACAGAAGCGCAGTCATTTCGGTTAAAAATATCCCTCCTACAAGACAGAAAGCTGTGTTTATCAACTAAAACCTTTATAAGTGAACAAATATGGCATTATGTGTTACAATGCATTATATCTATGGTATTTCAAATAAGATGTTATTTTTTTAGATTTACCTCTATTTCTCGAAAAGCTTAGAAATGACTGTGTTATACCATCACTTGTTGAGTGGCATATGAATAATTGTAATCCTCGCATTTTTAACAAAGGAACATATAACAAGACAACAGTGTCTTTTATTATTGTATCTATAGTGCTGTAGTAAAATATTAGAATTAATTCTTATAAAGAGGTGTTTCTTTAAGACAATCATTTACAGTGTTATATAGCTGTAAGCTTATAATTATGTTTTTAGCCATGTGATTGCGTTTTGGTAAATCCTTTCACTCAGAACTTAAATTGCGCTGGAGCCCTCCGAAGCCCAGCTCCGGTACTTCTTAGCTTTTGTGATAAACCATAATTCTTCCCGGAGCCTTAAATAAGAAGGCTCCGGCACTTCTTTAATATTACTGAGCAACAATTTCAGCAGAAATCAGATCTCGAAAATTTTATTTTTAATAATAAAATTATATTAAAAATCGATTCTAACTTCTGAATGTATGCTTCTCTTTCTTTGGGAAACAAATCTTTGGATGGAGGTCGAGACTTTTAAGGAAAGATAAAAGCCCACGCATATGTCAAAGGTTTATTCTCCAGAAAAAATACAAGGAATTTATGACAGCGAGTAAATTTTTCGTTCCAACGCTAGTGTCTTCCCGCTGAGAAGAGCACCTGCAGACTTTTTGGAACGATGTAACCAAAGATGGGAAGATTAAAATTGTCACTTGTTACTTTTTTTCAGAAAACCCTCGAATTCGATGAAAATTTGTTCCCATATCATATTCTGATTGACAGCTAGAATTATATTGAGAGGAGATAGTGGATTAGAAAATTTTGGACTCGTCCCTTTTTGTTTTCATACCCACAGGTCGTCCGTTAAAATTTTCTTCATATTCTCTTACTGTTTATAGCATTCTCCATATTTTCATTAGTGACGCTTTACCCATTTTAACTTTTTTTATTGTTGGTCTGGAAAAAGAATGGTTTTTATTTCTATCATCCTTTGAACTAGTACATAATATTTAGAGCTTAAATTAAACCGTAGACCGGTTGAGATATTTCTTATTTTTTGCATGAAACTATAATTCCAGCTGAAACCCCAAACAAATCAAGGTTTAAAACTTTATTTTAATATTTAATTATTTACTATTTATTTAATAACTTATTATATTTTTTATTTCTCTCTTTGCATTTTGTGAAATTTTAATATTAATTTAATTATTCTAATCATTAATTATTTAATTTTAATAATTATTAATTATTTTACTAGCCATTTTATTTATTTATTTATTTATATTCTCCTTTCCTGACATTCTTCCATAGGGCTTCGGCACTTCTAATTTTAAAAATTAAGCCCTGCTTCATTCAGAAATTCCCCTTCAACAGAGTTTCACTATAATATAAATTCTATATAAAAATTATAATAAACATGAAAATTATAAATTTGCCTCTCCCACTTTAGCTGCAATATCTTCTACATTCTTGATCTATACGGGTTGTTAATCTTTTTAAAGAATCGGTTTAGAGTTACATGCTGCAAGAATGAAATACGAAAAGAAATTAAAGTACATTCCTGAGGAGAAATTCAACAAAGACTCTTCTCTCCACACTTGCTGTGTCGTCGCACACTCGTTTCTATTCTTAGCTCTAACTAATTAAGAAATTATTTTCGTATGTGTGGAGGCTATTATAAATATCCATCATACATGAAACAGAACATCTAATTCGATATCAAAATTTCCGTGAAATCGATCTTACGAATGGATAGAATTCTTCGAAAGGAACTTCTTTGTCTTCATACAAACCACTTTGTCTTGTCAGCGTTGTATGTGTGCGTGTGTGTGTGTGTCCTTTTAACTCTTTATTGACATACGAATGACGTTTGTAAATGATAGCGAGGAAAAGTATGCAACGAATATCTCTTTCTCACTCAACAGATAACGATAGTGAGACAATGACTCGTGTGTGTACGGTTTTTCCATTCATGGATTGGCGCCAGTCATTTGGTGGCCATTGCTGGCGCCAAATAACTTTCTTTCCATGTTAACAAATTCTTTGCCAAATTGCGTGGACTATTACGTAGTTTATCTGAATCGTTACTGATATACTATATGTGCTTTGCATAATTTTGTTCTGAATATTCTATGTATATGGCAGTTTCAGTTGAAATCATCCGAATGGAAGAACATTGAAAAGCTTGATAATTTGCATGCAATTAGAATTTCAGTACAGTAGAAGCTCCGGCAGCAGCGGAAACTCATTAATTCCGGATAATAGATTTTTTTCGGATAACTGAATATATATTTCTGCAACTTAATTGTTCATGCTTTGTAATGGTATCTGCAGAAATTACAGAATACGATGTCCGTTACTCGTATTTTTAATATCTATTATGAAATTAAATAAAAAAATCTGAAAAATCATGTACAGATTATTTAAAATTTTAAAATATGGCATGATTTTATGGTATGGGTTTCAGAAGACATTCAAAAAATACATTACGATAGCATTTAATTCTTTACTTCTTAACTGTTGCGTTAAAATATATTGTCGGCTTAGTTTTACTTGAACGATGGGATTTAACTATATACTTAATTATCTTATAAAGTATTTCTCTCGCCCTCTTATCATGCCTTCGTGGTGTGATAGGCCGCACGCTAGACGCGTATGCGAGAGATCCGTGGTTCGAGTCTCGACGAGGGTACTGCTCATTTTTCATCTCTCCTGCTTTCGAAATAATACTTAATGTCTGTACAGTAGCGTCCGAACTAAAAAGGTTGGTGGATGATGATTCTCCACCAGTAGGATTTGGCGATTCGTTCCCCTAATCCCCCAGTCGCCCCTTAAAAGGGGAAGTATATAATATATTTCTCCAGCCTCGGTGGTGTAGTGGTCATCACGCTCGGCGCGTATGCGAGAGATCCGTGGTTCGAGTCCCGGCGAGGACATTGCTCATTTTTCATCTTTCCTGATTTAAAAAAAAATACTTAATGTCTCTATAGTCTTTCTTTCGGAATATCACCAACATGAAATAAAAAGAAAATCACGCTAATAAGCTTAAAATTAGGCAAAATAGTAACCTTATTTTGTCTTAGTCTTTAAATGAAACTTTAACGATTTTGAGGGCGAGTCAGAATGTTTTCGTTCCTGAAGAAGATGGGACACGTGTCTGATTGCCATCAAAATCGATAGAGTTTTATTGAGATTCTACAAAATGTAAGGTTACTGTTTTGCGTAATTTTCAATATCATCAACATTTGTAAGGCATATACATATGGCTATTTTGCATGAAAACTTTTTATTTTCTTATTTTTCATCACGTAAAGCACCTTCATAAAAGCCATCTTACGAAGAATGATCGCATTCCACGTGAGCGCTGTCTTGATGTAAGACTGAAAGAAATTATCTCAGTCCCCTGGGCATGCTAATGTAGTTTAAGAAGTTAGCATTTCCAGCTAGTTGTTGGAAGATTCTCCGGTTAAATCCCGCTGAGGGCACAATTGATTTTTGGCATTTACTGGCTTCGAAAAATCGAATAATCTCTGATAATCTTACCTTGAAAAAATTTTAAAACGAAGGCTGCGTCAGTAACACATTATGGGTACGGTGTAATGTGTTACTGACGCAGATTCGTTTCGGAAAGTTTACTTTTTATGGAAAAAGCGGATTAAGTATAGCTCAGATTAAGAAAGTCATAATTTATACAAGCTTAAATATTTTTGTAATTAAAGGGGAAAATGATATAAGGGTTAACTGAAAGGTTTAATAATCGAACTTAATAAGTAAGCACATAATATAATTTTTTTTAAATAGATGGTGACTTTTGCTTGCGACAGTATCTGACGCAACTCAAACATTTCACTGTAAGGAGTGCAAAGTTTTTCAATATGTCTCATAAAATATTCTCTTCTTTCTTCTTTTAGATCAATCTTCATTACTAAATCAGACAACTCCTGTGCCTTTTTTAATTGTTCTTTTTAACTTCTTGCACGTCAAAGCTTCTTATACGTTATCTTAATTCATTTCAATTAAGATAAGGCGTATTTATTATTAAGATAACGAGTATTTATTATTAAAGATAACGCGTATTTTTTTATAACTCAGTATCTTCTTCACTATTGCAGCCTTCAACGTCTACTGGTGTTGTAAGATTATGCAATTCTTCATTTGTTATTTTACGATCGTCATTCTGGACCAATTCTTTCATTTCTTCTTCTTCCGTATACGAAAAATCCTTCCTCACCTAGTACTTTTGCAATTTATAAGGTTTCTTTTGCTTCATTTTCAGTCAATGGAAATCCTTTAAAGTTTTTGGCAACTTCTGGCCAGCGCTGAAGCCAGCAAACATTCATTGCTGATGAATTCACTTGTTGTTCCCATGCAAGTTTAATCACTTCTATGCAGCGTCTTATGCTAAATTTCTTTCAAAATTCCATTAGTATTTCGTGTTTACTTCTACGAGTTCTCTATTTGCAGACATGTAAACATACCTGTCATAATAAGCTTTGAATGTTTTTATGATGTCTTGATCCATTGCTTGGATTAAGGAAGTGATCTTTGGTAGAAGGAGTAAAACATTTGGATGCAATGTTGAGAGGCCTTCAGTCCCGTGTCCTGGAGCCTCATCGATAATCAACTCAGGTATTGCTGTTCCAAATCATATTTATTTCTAAGTAATTTTAAAGCTCAGGTATTGCTGTTCCAAGTCATATTTATTTCCAAGTAATTTTAAAACTCAGGTATTGCTGTTCCAAGTAATATTTGACTTCTTTAATGAATAAAGTTTTAAACTAATCATTAAACAGAACTATTGCAATGCTGCGAGCACTCTGCAGCGTGCCGCATTTAACTGAAGTTATTGCGTCGAGCAAATTAAATGGAGACAATTAAGATAACGCGTATACGCGAAACTGCGTTGCAATGTGCGCGTTTGGCAAAGTTTACTGTAAACTGAGTAGTCCTCATCTTACATGCAAGAGGGGGGTAACGATAAGAATCATTGGTTAAAATCAGAAGTAGTCAAGCACGAATCCATAGAAACACTAATCTATGGAAAAGTATTTTTCCATGGTTTTTGCATGTTTTTAGGGAGAAGATGCAACCAGATACACGCACATTACAATATGCATAAAAAACCTGAAAGGATTCAGATTTTAAATTACTTCCAAAGGAGCGTTTTTTTAACGTTTTGTGTGTTACCTTTATTTATTAAATATCATGTTCTTCGCACTTAAACCATAAAATTCAATTCAACAGCAATATCGCAAAATAATTTAAAATGAGCATATCTTTAGAATTTTCGATACACAGTTCCGAACGCTGGAGGTAAAAAAGGTTTTGTGTTTCCCGTAGAGTGTTGCCATTGTTCGCTTTTAAATCGTTGAATTTGTTCGTCAAAAATTCGTTTAAGTTTTATAAAATGGGAAATAGATAATAAAACAAATTCCAAATTCCAAATTTGGGTTTCCAGATGCACATGTTCGGGTGGAAACGTACGTTATTCAAAACTGGATGGCTCTAGGTACCGTTGTTTTATGACATTTGGAGAAATATACATACACTTATGCAGATTCTTCTTCATTATTTAATTTCTTTAAATATAATACAGGGCGATAACGTTTGGTGGCAACAATTTGAAAAGGGATACAGCCATTTCTAGTGATTCAACGCAAAATCGCAAAACGAAAACAAACAGTTATAACAGTTAAACAATAGTCCTTCAGGAACAAAGCCCCTTTGAACTAATAAAATACTAGACTATTATAGATATAAATTAATTATAAGGGTATGAAAACCTAAAATACAGGAATAGCTACACATATGGTAATAGTATTTTATGTTATTAAAAGATTCGGACTGATGTACGTACTGCAGATATGAGCGATTTGATATTTCGTGAAAGAGTTTTTGAAGTTTATATGTTTTGTACGTTTATCCATTTGTGCAATCTCGTTCTTTTTCCGAATTCAGAGGTTAATCGGAATTTGAACCATGGGATTTAAATTGTATAACCATCTTATCCTCAGAATAGTATCAACATATTTAGCACATATACATATGGAAACAGGGAAAAATTAAGTAATCGTTTGACAACTGATGACAGTTCTGAATATATTTTGAACAAAACTGATGAGTGTTGGCAACATATGTTGCATTCTAAAGATGTGGGATAGGGACTGTTATTTTAAAAACGTGTGTAGGTGTTTTATTTTGTGTGTGTTTTTTATTATTACGATTGTACGAATATTTTAATGTAGGAGTGTACGAATATTTTTATGCCGGAATGCACGAATATTTCAGAATAAAAGCTAAATGAGAACTCTGATATGTAGGAATCGGACGTCTAAAACGTAGATTAGTATACGTTTGATGTGATAACCGCGACTTTTATTAAATATTCTTCCTTTCTCTAGGATTTTTTTTTATTTATTTTTTTCTTGAAATATTACATTGATCTAAGAAGATGCAAACAAACATGTATAATCGTATAAAATAGTTTCTGAAATATTGATCACATAGTTTAAAATAGGAGAATGTTATGATCGAATATGTGATACGAAATCCTTAAAAAAAAGAAAAAAGAAAACAGAGAGGAAAAGAGAAAGATGCGTACAAAATATAGCTTGATATAATATTTTACAAGAAGATATAACTAGAAAAGTGATTATATGCATAAAATAGTTTTGCCAGTTTTTATTGGATTCATTATATTTACGTATTCTATCTAGCCATTGGCCGTAAACATGGTGATGTTATATGAATTTTCACTGGCATGAAAAAATTTCAAAGCCTTCTTCCAGAATAAAACATTTAAGAAAGGCCGCTAATATTTTTTTTTCTCAGAAGGACTATTAATTTCGTTTTGGCATTTTACGTCGATTCACTATAAACAATGATTCACTTTTCAAACTGTTGCCACCAAATATTAGAGCCCTGTATTATATTTAAAGAAATTAAATAATGAAGAGTCTGCATAAATGTGTGTATGTTTCTCGCATTGTGATAACACAACGGCACCTACAGCCATCGAATTTTGAATAACATACCCGAATGCCCCAGATGGTCTCTGGGCATCTGAAAGCCCATATTGGAATTTGAAATTTGTTTTATTATCTATTTCACATTTTGTAAACCGTTAACGAATTTTGCATTAGCAAACTCAACGATTTTAAAGCGAGGAATGGCAACACTGTACGAAAAAAAACATTTTTATCTCCAGCGCGTGAGATTGTGTATCGGAAATTCTAAAGATATACTCAATTTAAAATTATTTTGCGATATTGCTCTTGAACTGAATTTTATGGTTTAAGTGGAAGAACATGAATCTGAAACATTTCAGATTTTTTTTCCTGGTAAACCATATTCGTGGCAAACTCAGAAAGAAATATGCAATTAAATAATGATAGGAAATAACGCATCTGTCATCTCTGTCTGTTACCTTGCTCAGTGACTAATGCTTTCAATTAAGATGAAACAAAGTTTGAAATAAATAGCAATGCAAAATACTATATTATCTAATTAGAAAGAAGACGAAAATTAACAACGAAACTACAAAAAAAAAGTAACAGCAGCTTGAAGATCTAGTTTAGAAGTTCTAACTGTACCTTTATCTTCAGCTCTGAATCTCTATCAATCAATATTATTTTTTTTCGCTGCTATACAAGAAGGGTACGTTCATACCTTGATACCTTGGAAACTGGTCCTGCAGGTTTGGCTTAATTTATGTAATCTTTCTTCGTAGCTAAATTTCTTCTGTTTTCGAATTAAGTTTATTTAACATATTTAATTTTACTCTTTAAACATTACTTTGCTTAAAATTTTATGCGTGCGTGAGAACGTTTATCGAGCCTCTTAATTCGCAAACAGAATATTTAATGATTTTATCATGAGTACTTTTATTGATTTAAAGGATTATTCCAGCTATTATTTTACAACTTTCTTACATTTTGTTTTTCCTTCTTTCCTGTCGTTATTTCAGCGAAACGGTAATTACAGGTACTAGATTTGAAGTGAAATATATTGTTTGCTTTTGAACAGACAATATATAAAGCAGATACAGATGTAAAATGCAGACAATATACAGATGTAAAATGTAAGGCTAATCATATGAATACTTATGCAATGGTTCTCTGAGAAATTTTTGTTATTTCGAGGAATTTTCAATAATGAGCAATTGCATATAATATAATAATAATCCGCATATGTGCCCATAATGGCATTCCTCTCAGGGGAGAAATTTGCATCTAAATTAATGTAATACAGTAATGAAGATGCAATTTAAACTAGATATAAAATATAAAAAAATAGTGAATGAAAATTTTATATTTATATGTGTGTGTGTAAGGTATAACAAAATACGATTGACGACCTCAAAATTAACTATTCTAGATTTTATGCTGTCCCCCTAAATTCATCTGTCCCTCCTTTCATCCATTGAATTGCAGTGTTCTCTTTCGCGTAAGCTCTCCTGCTGACAAGACGCTTCTCATACACGCTGCTTATTTACTTAAAATGACTTCGTATTTCAAAACCCGTGTACATGAAAAATTATTGCATTGAACTATGATTTCAAATATTATCTTATCTACAGAAAGATGATCTGATGTGCGTAAGAATAAAAACTGTGATACTTCGAGCTCAGTTGCGTTAAATGGCTCGTCATAGTTTTATTCTTCAGCCACTAATGTCTGTCTTCTCAGCCATGACGAATATCGAAAGATGCTAAAAATTACCGGATTCCTTCTCCTACGCACTTAAAATCATGACATATATAATACTGCTGCGTATATAATCCGAAATAGCGTCATACGGAAATGATGCGATGAAATTTTAGAAGAAGCATGACCAGCTTGCTGGTGAACATGCATCATTTATTTTTGATGACGAATTTCTTAGCACATATTTTTATAACTAATAAAAGATTAGGGGTGCTAAACGCGCCCCATAAATTTTGATATGCAATTACATTTTAAATAATGGCGAACAGCACAGCTAGCAGAGGCTGGGCGACACACTGTCAGCAAAGAGGCGAAAGAGAGAGAGACTACGCAATTAGTAGCTATTTATACCAAGTAGATGCACAAGTATATCCAAACTGTGATTGGTTAATTTTGGGTTTTAATTCCCTTTTTCAAGCAGCGTTATGTAACACGGAAAGATCTCGAATTTGGAAGAACAGATAAATTTAGGTGGAACACACCAAATTTAGAATCGCTCATTTTGAGGTGGGCAATCCTTTCGTATTTTGTTATATCTAACATATATATGTAAGATATAAGAAAATATGATAGCTGCTTTAAAAAATAATTGGCGATGTCAAAATTAACATTCTAAATTTGGTGCTCTCCCACTGAATTCAACTGTTCCTCCAAATTCGAGATTTTCCTACGTTACGTAACGCTGCTTGAAAAGGTCAACCAAAACTTATATTAACTAATCATAGCTTGTTTCTAGAATCGCACCTACTGTGGTATAAAATAAAAAGCACTTAAAATTGGCTTTTAAATGGCTCTGAATATGAAATAAAATTTCCGGTGCTCCTATTATTTTATTTGAGTTAAATTACCTTCATTGTGTTCTTTATGTGCGCATTTTACTGGATTAGTATCACTTACTCCAAGAATAGGAAAATCAATTCATGGAAATCAATAGGAAAATCAATGCAAATGAGAAGCGCAGTGCGGTTAGAAAATGCAGCTATAAGAGTGCTGTAAATGTTAGGCTTTTTTTATGTCTTTCGCTCTCTATGAACTTGAGATTTGTTACTTTGTATGTAACATTTAATGATTACTAGGTCGTATATATTTCTTTGACTCCCTTAGTAGTTATCTTGATTTTATTTGCGTAAATACAGGTGCACTGCGAAAAAAAAAAGAAAGTGGGACAGTTCTATATCTCTCGTTCTACTAGGCTGACTGACAAAATTTAAATTGCGTTTTCCATGTCTCGAAAGCGCAACTTAGGATATATATTAGATTTATATATAGCAGCATTCTAACCTAAGTATTTTGACACAAAATCGGGCTTTTTCTGAAATAACATGCTAGTTTTCTTCCATGTTTCGATTCTACGACTTAAATTATGCCTATATATTAGATTTTGTGATTTGTGGTAAGAAATTTACGGAGAAATTTAAAAATTTATCTTGGCGCAATTCTTTTAATTTGCGCCATGAGTAATTCAGTTGGCGAACTACTTAATTTATAGCAACCTAGTTTCCTTCCCTTTTTTCATTTTACACGAGCGAAAAAAGGGTCATCGTTCATACTTTCAAGTAATTTTAACAAAGTGCGTAAACCATATTTGGCGTTATTATAGCTTATAACGAATTTGCTAAAATTCAAAACGCTCCAAAATATAAATACACATATATCTCAGGAAATTTTGAATAAAAACTCTAATTTTTTGCAAGTGTGCTTAGAAATACATCTACTTTAAGATGATGGTAAAAATTTTATCGGTTATGACTCAAAATGTTTTTCAAAAAATTTATTATACAAATTTTAAAAGTAAATCGTAAAAAATGGACGAATTTTATTTGGAATGAATCTAAATTTCGAAATGTGCAAGGAAGAATCAATTAAGTTTAATAAAAAAGACATATTAATAAATATACGTCGAATTCAATTAATATTGAGGAGCTAAAATTTTTAGAGCTAATTTTTTAAAAACTACTCGTGCAAGTTTTACACAGCTTAGCAGTATTGCATAATTTCAGTCGTAGAATCGGAATATGGAAAAAAATGGGCATGTTATTTCAGAAAAGTCGATTTTATGTCAAAATACCCATATTAAAATAATGTTATATATAAATCTAATACATATCCTACGCTCTTTCGAGACATAAAAAACGCAAGTTGAATTTCGTCAATCGGCTCAATAGAACGGGAGATATGGAACTGTCTTTTTTTTTTTCCTGTACAACAATGAATGTTGAATTTCTTGCTACGGATATCAGCTAGAAAGCTAGGATCAGTTAAAGTTGACAAAAGATTCTTGAATTTCCTTTTAAAGGCTCCCCCCATGCTTTAATAAATGGGCTAACAGACTGCCGTGAAAGCTGAAGGTAAAATCATGGCCTTTTATTTTTCCGTTTTAAAGTTCTTTTTGATTCGGGTGAGAAAGAGCATTATCCAAAAGCGATCTTGCTTTTCTTGGCAAGTTATTCTCTTTCAAAAACGTGTCAGTCTGTAAAACAAAGTCATTAAAAAAACTCATCCAAACACTTTTCTGGTTAAAATGCTTGACTGAATAAGTATCTTGAAAGCTGTTAGTTTTTTTTTTTATTATTTTCCTAGAGTTAAATTTCATTTTAAGATTTGTCAGGACTGAGTGTTCGGTGCATATTCTTGGCAAACATCTTCGTGAACTCCTTAAATCCTGACCTGGAACAGGGAGCTGAATGCAGCTATGTTCTGTGGTAGAATACTGTGATTAAGTGATAGAATAACTATACGTAAGAAGGATTTAAAATCCTCTTTTTTTCAACCACAATTATGTACAGCCACTTCCCAACTCGGGAGGGATACAGAAAATAATGACCGCCACTTGGGTGTAAACTGAACAATCAAATTAATTTACAATAAAGCTAATTAGAAATTAAGTAGTTGTTGCTCACAGAGCTATGAACGCGAAGTCGGCCGCTAAACTAAATGGTGCGTAGCAAGATTTAATTAATACTAACGCACTTAGAATTACTTCAATAAGTAATAACGTAACAGCGCTACGGCTTAGAATTTAAATACTAGCTGGTCAGGCAAACGTCGAATAGAGTAACAGTGGTCTGAGACTAAAAGCTCTCTCACCCTGAAAGGTTTCTACCTTTCGTTTAAATAGAACTTGGCTCCACTTCAAATTAGCATAAAGCTGAAACGCGCGCTTATTCTAACGGGAAGTTAAAATGAGAAGAGACAGAAAGAGTAAAATTAAAATAAAACTTTGTTAGTTTAACTAAAACCTTACAGATTTAGTGTGTCATTATTACGAGCAAGGATCGTTAGTCGTTCTTTACTTCGCTTGTAGTTAGGCGCTGCGGCTTCGGCCTCAGTTGTAAGTGTTTTAGTAGGCAGCATTTTGTAATTTAATACTGTGATATCTCAATTAAATATTTGATAACGAGTCAAGCTTTCCTTGCCCAAGAAGTTACGAAGCTGATCTTTGAAGCTTTCCACCGAGCATCATTTGCAGAAAGTTTTTCTCCACATACAGCTAGTTGCGGCATACCATACCTTTTAGTCTACCTATGGAATCACAAAACAGTAGCTGCAAAGTTTGGAGTCACTTCCTTAAATTCCTTTTATAATTTCAACGATTTTTCTTGTAAGATTTGTTTAGCTATTGGGGCATCTTTGTGTTTAGTAAAACAAAGAAACAAAACTTTGCTAATTTTCTCGTGCTCACATTTTTGTTGCTTTTCTTTGTTCCAAAGCGTTAGCTGTCACGCGCTTAGAACACTTTTTTCCATCTTCTTTTCCAGTCTCCTACAGTCATTTTTCCTATGTTGTAGTCCTGTGCCACATTTAATAACGCTTCACCTTTGTCTAATCTTTCCAAAGCTTTCAGTTTTTCTTGCATAGAAATAGGTACTTTTTTTTTCTTTGAAGCCATCATAACGTACTTCAGAATAGGATACATAAACGCAAGGTAAAAACACTATATTGTAAGCCGAACATTATCACAGAAATAAGAATCAAATAAAATCACAGAAATCAAATCAAATCAAATAAATCGACAAAACGTCGACTTATGACAAATACAGTACGGCAATGTTGTCAACTAACTGAGCAGGTGCGGACTGCTGACTGCACTGTAGTGACGCACGCCCATACAATCTAGGTCAACAATGAAAAACGACTGCTGCTTGCTCGTGTGCGCTGAATAATTTATGATGTTTTATACATTTATTTTTTTGCCGATCAGGTCGTATGAGCTTAACTGTACTCTATCAATGTTTCATGCATATTGTATGTGTTTATATCTTAGGAAAAGCAATAATTTTGCTTTGTTTTGAGAACGTTTAAATATTTGTCGAATTTCAATGCGTATTTTTCAATGTGCTATTTTATTACTGTTTTCGAATTCCCTTTGGTCGAAGAAGTCCAAAGTTTCAGCAGAATTCATTGCCGTTTTGGGGACTACTGTAATTGTTCGTATCTTATTTGCTTGTATTTTCAGTATCACTCTCTTCCTCACGGTAGGATTACGTCGAATAGTGTCTTTTAACCCTGTCAGGAAGTTGCCAGATGTTTGAATACTCATGACTATTTAAGTAGCATCATAACTCAAAGAGTTAGAAAAAACCTTGATATCTATGAAGCCATTCTTAGTGAAATGACAGCTTATTTCTCCATTTTAGCCAAGTGTTCAAAGTAATGAGAGAAGTAGCATGGAGCGAGATTTTATTCCACCTGATCACAAGATCAACGCTTATTTTCTTCCGTGTTGGCATTTCATCACAGGTCAGCATACTATTGACTTCTAAGAGTGACTGTTGAAAATCAAACCTAAGCGGGTTTAAGTATAAGCCACCAAGTGAGTGAAAATGCAATTAAAGAATTCACATGACAAAATCTGTTTAAAAAATCCTGAAGTATCATGAAGTTCGTATGCTGACTGAATTATTTTGGATCTTACTATACTTCACGCGCAATTTTCGGCCCAGCTAGAGTTCGTTTTAAATGCTTTGTTTCGCATTATGATTGATACGAACATATTTATCGAACCCTAAATTCGGCGAGTCCTTAAAGAATGATTTCAGAAAAATACATGAATTAGCTTAAAATAGCTACAACAGGTAAATGCTATCTCATCAATACAGAAATGACAAACCGTGCATCTTCTTCTCGAGCGTTAGCACAGTATTAAAGTACTGCTATAGGTATGGCATTGCCTAATTCACAGAAGTCTGGCTACAGTGAAGGCATAGACATAGGAAAGTATCGTAAAAGTTGACGACAGTCATGCCTTTTAATTAAGTGCCGCTGAAACTTAGACCACAATGATGGTCGCATTCACTTTAGATGTTACTGTAGTATGAGCCATTGGTTATCACATGTAATCCTGATGACCAATGGCTCATACTACAGTAACATCTAAAGTAAAAATGGCGAATGAGTAAAAAAATGACGAATCTAAGTAAATCCAAGAAAAAATGATCCAGGTAAATCCAAGTAAAAATGACGAATGCCAATATGTTGCTTGAAATGTCAAAGTTTTCTCCTCAGTACATCATACACCGCTTTTGTCATACGCTACCATTCACCAGACATATCACTGATTAAACACATTTGGGATAAGGTCAGTCAGGAATTGACTTATCGTCCTCCTCCTGCAGTCAGTATTAATATAACTGTAGACTCGGATCAATGCAGCCTCACAAGCGATACTTCAACAATCACTCAAAATTTCTTTGATTCGATGCCACGACACTGTTTGAAACAAACGCATTTTGTTTTCCAAAATAAGTATTTCAGCTTACCCATGGGAAACCCCTCAGTCCCATCCTGGCTGATATCTACATGCATTATTATGAATCAAACTTATTTGAAACTTTAAACTTCCCTGTCTGGTTCCGCTTCGTAGACGATACTTTTACCCTGTTTGACGGTAATAAAGATGATTTAAACAATGTTCTTTCAACAATAAATTCCATTGATCCTGCTATTCAGTTCACTTTTGAACTTGAGACATGCAATTCTCTCTCGTCCCTCGACATTTTGTTCACACGTAACACATCCAACTTAGTACTACGGTTTACCGTAAACCTTCATCGGTTTGCCTTCCACCACACTTTAAATTATGTCATTCGACTAAACAAAAGTTAGCTTCATTTTATTGTTATGTTTTCCATGCACTTCAAGTTTGCTCCTCCAATCTAGCTCTTGATCAAGAACTAAATTATTTAAAAACAGTAGCTATTGACAGGGGCTTATCACCCAATATTATTAATCAAACAATTAAAAAATTCGCGTCTCAACACACTAAAAGGCACACTCTTGTTTTAGGAGATTATAAAAATTCTGTAGTCCTTCCTTTCTTTCCGTCATTTAACTATGAAACTGCACGTATTTTACAGAAATTTAACTTTCGAGTCTTTTATTCTCCTATCAATAAAATTAGGCGTTCCATACTCAAGGACCCCATTCCGGATATGAATTCCTGAGGTATTTATAGGATTCCTTGCGAGTGTGGTTTAATTTACATTGGTCAAACTAAGAGAGTCTTAAAATTTCGCGTTAAGGAACATATGTTAGAAAAAAGGAAACACAGAAGTCCTTTGTTGCCCAGCATTGTTGGTCCGAAAATCGCACGTTCAATTTTTCTGAAGAAAAAATTATTCAGAAAACATCTTCCATTGGTGAACTGGATTCTCTAGAGGCGTTTCACATTAAAAAAAATCTTTCTGCTCTAGTTAACGACCCTAATTCCAATCCATCTTTACCTTCGGCCTTTAAGGAAATTATGCTTTAGTTTTCGTTTCAGTAACAGATGGCGCCAGTAGCTTAACTCCTGACAGCCATTCTTATCTAATCACTGTGTCTTATCTTGTTCATTTGCGCCTTAACAGCTTCCGTAAAACCATCGAAATTAGTTCCGTGAAAATTTCCAAATATAACATTTATTTTTGTCGTTTGACTTCTAGATTAATAGTGCATCATACTGTGATCAAATTTTTGATTCATTTAATCCGATTTCGCAATACTTTTAGACTAGTCGAACATCACTTTATTTTTTTATCCGAGTCTGATTTGTTTAATTCTACTCGCTTCTGTATATATCATTAATCATTTATAGTTTGCAGGGTGTTAAAAAATTAGACTCTAATTAAAAAGATTTTCACACCCGGAATTAAGGCATATTTCAAACTGTAAAAGAAGATATCCAATCTTTCATTTAAATAAAGATTTATTAACCTTTACATCTACTAAAACCAAACGCAAAACTACAACTCAAAAAAAAAAAAAAAATGAAATTAACATTAGCACACAAAAAAATAAATAATAAAAAAATCTGGAAGCTTTCAGATTTTACCTTACGCTCAAAGAGGCGTTTTTTTAACGTTTTGTGGGTTACCTTTATTTTATCATGTCCTTCGCACTTAAACCATAAAATTCAATTTAACAGCAATATCGTAAAACAATTTTAAAATGAGCATATTATTAGAATTTCTGATACACAGTCTCGCGTGCTGGAGATTTTTTTCCCGGTACAGTTTTGCCTTTGCTCGCTTTGAAATCGTTGAGTTTCTTAATCAAAAATTCGTTAAAGTGTTACAAAATATAAGGTAGGTAATAAGGCAAATTCAGTTCCAAATTAGGACTTCCAGATGCCCATATCCGCTGGAGGATTACGTTATTCAAAGTTTGATGGCTTTGGGTACCGTTGTTTTATCACAATGCGAGAAACATACATACATTTATGCAGATTCTTCATTATATGGTTTCTTTAAATATAATACAGGGTTGTAATATTTGGTGGCAACAGTTTGAAAAGTTTATTAACGCAAAAATTCCAAAACGAACGCCCTTCTGGGTTAACGCCCTTTGGGATAATAAAAAAGTATTAAAAGTCTCTAAAACTACTTCTCATTCAAGAGTGATGTCAGATTTCATGGAGCCCGTAATAGTTTTCTTTTCACAGGGTGATTTGCAAGTAGGGACTCCCAATAACTTATCAAAAATAATTTTATTTAACTTAAAAAGCAAAACCTGTTTCATCTTCATAGGTTTCTAATCACTTGACACCATGAATATCCTAGTATGTCAGTAACATGGCTAATTACTCAAGATTCCATGATAAAAGATAAATTCTTCGAAACATTATTTTAAGCTATCAGATGCATTCGTAATTCTAATAATTCTTGTTAGTGTTTTACTATTTAATTCACGTTTTCTATACGCTTTATAATTTTAACGGGTATTTAAAGGATAATTTCTAAAGGTAGATTTTCAAAAGATAATTATTTTCTAATGTTGCGATTAATTTTTCACGAGATTTATAGCATATATTTTAGTTTTAAAGAGTATTTCTTATTCTTTGAATAATGATGTAGAATAATTGTTTGTAGGTAAAAATATTACCTCATTTAAGAATGCGAAATCGCTTGTCGATATTTTCTGCTGAAGAGGTTTTGTTTTGGAGGCAGTGTAGAAGTTAAATTTTGCACTTCTTTTACACACACAGAAGGAATTTTATTTTTATATATTGTACGCATTGTGGATACAAAAATCAGTTTAATTTGCACTGAATTTGGGTCCACATCCTTGTTTTATATGGAATAATTCTATCTCAGCGCAGATACTACACATGTAGTTAAAAACCTAAATCAGGATTTCGTGCCATTTATGTAAAAATTATACAGTTTTCTCTTGAAGCACACTGTAAACACTCCTGCTTATAACTTCTTTAGTGCTTATGCCCATCTCTTCTTTTGGGGATTGACTAAAAAACATAAAAGAGCACTAAAAATGTGCTCTTATTTCATATAGTGCGGTGTGAGGTACATGTAACCCACACCAATTATCCGGAAAGGCCGCGTCAGTCACATGTGTCCTACAGCACATTTGGGTTTTAATCTCAAATATATTTATGTCATTCACTTTTCTGATTATGCCCTATTACCGTATTTCTTCGCTTACTATCCCAGCTAGCGTTTTAGCGATAGGTTCTGAAATTTTTTTAAATATTAGCGTAATTTTTTCCTCCCTCAATCCTTTCAGAGATCGAGCTCCTGTAAATTTTAAAATGAATTCGTCATCAAAGGGATTTTTTTCGTCTTTCTAAAAAAGACAAACTCTTGCAAACTACCTGTGAAGGTCATGCCGAGTCTTTCCCTTCGAACTGTTAAATTATACCAGCTTGATACAAAAAACGACCAATTATAGCGAAGCAAACAAGAACTGACATTCGCTCTACGATTTCGGTGAGTCAGCTATTCATTCACCTTTTCTAATGGACAATTTGAGGCCTAAGGACTACTGGATACAATAATAGCAATGCGCAAGATTTAAGTTATAGGAAGGTAGAAATGAAGATTCTTATTAGATCTATAGAATCATTAGGTTTTTTTTTTAAGTGGGAGATATGAAAAATGAGCAATGCCCTCGAGATGAGCAGCGGGACTCGAACCCCAGTCCTCTCGAATACGCGCCGAGTTGCTGACCATTACACTGCGCAGGCATGCTAAGAAGGCAGGAGAAATACCTTATATACTCCCGCTTTTAAAGGGCGACTGGATATTAGGTCTTTTTTGAAAGCAGGTGTCATGAAAAATGAGCAATGTCTTCGCCGGGACTCGAACTCCGGATCTGTCGAATACGCGCCGAGTGTGCTGACCATTACACCACGAAGGCGAGAGAAATAACTTGTAGTTTAATGCCCTGCTAAAAATGCCCCATAGAAACCAGTAAAATGTTTTATGGGTACGCATAAAATTCTATGGGTGTCTGTTGACTTTTACTGGTTTCTGTTTACTGGGTTTTTCTTACTGGTTTCAAAATGCCCCATAGAAACCAGTAAAACTTTCTGCTGGTACCCATAGAATTCTGTTGGTCTCTACTGACTTTTACTGGTTTCTGTTGATCTGTGGGTTTTTCTGACTGGCATCATCTGACACCCATACAACCAACATCAATGCCAGAACTTTCTACTGGTTTGCTTTGGTTTATATTGATTTTTAGTGGTTTTCTTACTGGTATCACTGTAATAGAAATAGATGCCAAATAAATCTTCCTTTGGTTTATATGGGTTTATTCCAATTTTCTAACTGACGTCAATAAACTCCTTCTAAACAATGAAATTAATACTGGTGTCAGTAAACCAAAATTCATTGGTATTCTTTTTGTCTACTGATTATTTTAAATTATTTATTTATTTACTTTTATTTCGTTTATTTGGATACTGTTGAAAATAAGGTTATTTCTGTTTTGTAACCAACAGAAAGCTTTAAAGTTAAAAAACATACAGTGAACCCTCTCGTCTCCAACTCACATCTAAGATGATCAATATCTCTAAGAATGAAAATATGATCTCTTTAAGACCATCAGAGTAACCTGGAAACGCAGGTGGTCGTCATCTAAGATGATCAATATCTCTAAGAATGAAAATATGATCTCTTTAAGACCATCAGAGTAACCTGGAAACGCAGGTGGTCGTTTTAGAGAGGGTTTTTATCACATATGCTCATTTATTTGATTTCTTAAAAGCTTTTGTCGGAAACATTAACAGTAATCATTTACACCACACACAACGAGGTCTCTCTAAGGCGACCAGCCACACATAAAAATGTATCTTTACAAGTGATCGCCTTGGAGAGGTCATGCTCAATACCAATATATACTTATATTCTCAGAAATACCTTTATCTTTAGGAGGTGGTCGTCTTAGGAAGGTTGCCTCTACGAAATGAATCTCTCTAAGACGACGAGCCCCACTTCCGGAATTTTCTTTGCGGGTGGTCGTCTTACAGAAGGAATGTTTCAATACCAAAATATACTTAAGTTTTCAGAAATACTGGTCTCGTTCAGAGGCGGTCATCTTAGGGAGGTGATTTCGCCACGAGTTGGTTCTCTGAATACACATACACACTTATATATGCATATATCAACATTTCTGATATTACAAATAAACACCGGTATCAACCATCATCTCTTTAAGGCGACCGCGTTCAAACTATTTTTCTCCGTGTTAACGCTGACGTGAGGAAAAAAATTCCCCTCCTCCGCCGCTCGCAGAAGAAGCAATATGACGCCGTTCATGGTAATGTTGTTATGAGATGTGTGCGATATCGTCTTGGTGGATAGTAGGCTGTAGTAGTGCAATAAATAATTTACAATTTTTACTATGTTTTACTGTTTAGATGTTTATAATGAAAAATAAAATACCAACACTGACTGTGAATATGAAAGGAAATAACAGTAAAGTCATGCACGTGTAATCGTGTCTAATGCATTCAGAGAATATTTTTTTTGACAGTTAAATAGTTCTGAAATGAATTTTCTGTGCGTGAAATTTATTTTCTATCGTTGCTTTTAACCTAAAAAGCAATGTGCTTAAAGACTGAAAAGTGATAATATCGGACTTGATAATTTGGCTCAGTGTGTTTGCATCAGATGCACATTGCATTCTACTAAAACTGTATTTTTGAAAATTTGTTTTTTGATTATAATTTAGAAATAATTTTTAAAGCTTGTTCATGTAGAGCTTTATCATTTGAATATTATGTACTAATAAATTTGAGCATACATTACTTAAAAGAGATCTTGCATGATTCAATTTTCAATTTTTCGACTAATGTGTTGTGGTTGAGCAGAAGGAATTTTTTTATGTCTTAAAAAATGTACTCATTATATTTCGCAAACAAAAAAGGTTAAGTTTATTTAAGTGAAGTAAACATTAAAGTATTTAATGTATGTATTACTTATTGAATGAAGTAGGCAAGACCTACAGGCCAAGGAATCTTTTTTGCATTACTAAAATTGTGTGAAAATTTAGATGATTATAGTAGCTTACATTGTTTTTTTTTTCTTTTTGGTCTATATTTCTGTACAAGTATGAGACTAGAGCCACATTGTAACATTAAATATTTTGTGCTATTTTGTTAAAACACATATAATCAACCTTTTTTATGCATATTTTAATTTTCATCATTATTAATTTCATGAAGAAAATTTCAAATTTTTTTTCAACTTTAATTTGCATCATTATTAATTTCATGAAGAAAATTTCAAATTTTTTTTCATAAAGTACTTTTGAAATAAGAGTTTATGTAATATTAAATGTGCTAGTCTTGGGAATATAAAATATGAATTATTTATTGGAAAAAAATTACATTAAGTGAAACCTCATATAGTGGTTATTTTCTTAGATAACCACCTCTGACAGTGACACATTTATCAGGAACATAATTAAATAACAGTACTTAAAATCACTGATAGTTTTGTAAGGCTACAAGAAATTGGCGTTTTCTGGAATTGTAGCGTTAATTGTTTTAGGAAAGTTTCACTGTATAAGCAGTTGATTTAGGTATAGTAATTTTTACGTGGCTATGAATTTTGCATAATTGAGATGTTTTACAAGACAGTTAAAACCAAAGTTTTTCAAATCATGAGTCTTGTATGGGCATTGTTTATCATTACTTTCAAATATAGTTAGAGGAATATTTAAGCATTATTTTCTTTCATTAGTTATACTGCGGAAATGCTTGTTACAATTTTCTGCATTAAATTTATCTGGTTGTATAGATATTAACGTGAAAACTATTTGTAAACAAATGAAACTATATGTGCTATATCTGCTTCATTGCGATGACAGTAATTTTAACTGTCTGTATAAGGCTGTGAAGAAGATTTATTTATATTACTAAATGCCGCGCTATATGAATTTTATTTGGCAGTCTAAATACAGGAAATGCTCAGCACGAAGTGGTATTTTTATAGTATATAATCTACGGTCAATAGCAATAGCTATCTTTTCAGTATTTTAAATTTTACTTTTTAAATATACTTTTTAGAAATTTTACAGTTCAAAATAATATTTCTATACAGTTTTTAAAGTATTTTTTGTGCAATAGAAATGTAAATAACTTATACCGAAAACACCGACTTAAATTTATTCCAATAATGCATCACTTTAATGAAATTTATGTTCCTTGGAGATGATATACGAAACACCTTTAGTAAATAATTAAGCATTTTTACGTCGAGAACTACATGTTGTATAAATACCTATTATGTTACAGATTATATTTATATAAAGTCTGTGGAAGATTATACAACACTAAAAGTGAGATACAAAATAAGATATTATACGCTATGAGATATTTCCTCAATTCCCGAACTGTGGGTTGAGAATCGGTATTTGTTGAGTCTTGTAAACTTTTTAAAGTTGACTTTGTGACAATATAACTTATTGCATTTTGAGTGTTATTAAGTTTATTATATTCTTATATTGAGGTTCCATTTATATTCTGACAGATACAGGTAACGTTCAAAGTACTGTAAAAAGATGGTCGACACAGTATATGTGTATTATTATTTCTTCACTACTTATATTTTAGGATTCAAATTCCATGCAAAACATCTATGTGTATGTGTGTCATAATAAGCTGCAGGATGTTGCGATCAGTGGTAAGCGAGTGTTGAGGAGATAGCAAGTATGCTAAATTTAAACTCTTTGTTAAATTTCTAATAATTAAGTCCCTTATTCTTTTTGCTTGCTTGTTTACTTAATATTTTTATTTCTAATAGTGTTTCTCTTCCTGAAAATTAAGGTTTTGTCTAGTTTTGTTTAAATTTGGTTTAGTGCATTGTAGGTAACTTAAAATTTAAGCAGATGCTAGAAAGTACGATCCTTCGGAAATACATTTCTTGTTAGGTGCCAAATTGTTAAACAAGCTGATGTGATTAAATTCCATTGTTTACTTTCGCAATTAAAGAACTGAAATACAGTGTAATACATATATGTGCAACGAGACACAGTATTATGTGTATATATTTATAATCAAATCAATAATATATATATAATCAAAGTCATGATTTGCAACCATCAAATGATATGTATATATAAATATATATAAATACATCGAATGATATATATATGTATACATATACATATATTATTCGACGGTTGTGAATCATGACTTTGATTATTATCTTTCTATTTTTTTCAAAATTAGATAAAGGAAGTTTAAAATTTTGTAAAGAGAATTTATATGAATATTTTGTAATATGTTTATAGGTACTGACATGCAACGTCAGGGGCTTGTAGGCTTCTGGATATTTATAAAATTTTATTAAATTTCTTTGTATTGAATTTTATTTCAAATTACTCTGTGTGCCTCCCCCTATTTAGGTCTGTATATTTCATCACTGCTAATTGTGTACTGCTGGTTTATGCTTATAATTATTAGTTTTTATGGAAATTTGATCTACGGTTCTACTTTTGTGTATTTTTAATAGGGATACTGTATATAGATACCCGTTCTATGTGTGGACACTCCACTATGGTATTTAATGGTATAATTCTATTGGTTTTGTTTATGGGTTTTATGTCTACTGTTTTGTGCAGTGATTTTCCCAATGGGTATTAGTCTGTAGATTTTTGTTTACTGGGATTTGTGTACAGATCTCTGTAAAAGATTGCAGAGATTTGGCCTATGGATATCCGCATAGGTTTGAGTTTTTGTCTACTGTTTTTTATGTGGAATAGACCTATGGAATATCCATTTGTTAATGGTGATTTGGCCTATGGATACGCATAAAATTCTGGTTTCTGGCTATGGGTTTTTACAGGGATTTTGTTTATAGTACCCATATGTTATACAAGTTTCTGTTTATGGGTTTTTATGGGGCTTTGGCCTACTGGTACCCGTAGAGTTGTACCGGTTTTTACGGGGATTTGGCCTAAGGGTACCCCTACAGCTATACGGGTTTCCTTCTATGGGTTTGTACGGGAATTCGACCTACGGGTACCCGTACAGTCGTACGGGTTTTTACGAGGATTTGGCCTACGGGTACCCGTATTAGTTGTACGGGTTTCAGTCTGGGTTTTTACGGGGATTTGGCCTACGGGTACCTGCAGAACTATACGGATACCCGTAGGCCAATTCCTCGTAAAAAAAATTTTATTATTGTTTCAAAGATACTTAGCTTGTTAATCAGTCACAGGCAGATTAAACTTAAAAGAAAAATTAAACATCTGGCTCTTGTTAGAAGGGAACCCACTGATGTGTGTAGGACGAAAATATTTTATTTTGATACATTGATACATTAATTATATATATATATA
>KK115528.1:139612-157272 GCA_000611955.2 Stegodyphus mimosarum
TGCACAAGCCTTCTTTAGGGCACAACAGATTTCGCTTCTTCCATGGCCTGCTTATTCCCCGGATATGTCTCCCATTCAGCATGTCTGGGATTTCATCGCTCGGCGACTCGCTCATGCAGCTGATTGGGAATACATTACGACTGAACTTTGGCCTCAAGTCGGAGCATAAGGAATGCCATTCCCCAGGGCTACATCCAGAATCTGTGTGATTCAATACCACTATATGTACAGGCTCTCGTCGCTCAGCGTGGCGGGCACACAAAGTACAGATCTCCGATTTTCATTTTGTCGTTTTGCCTTACAAATTTGATCCTTTTTTTTGTACCAGTATCAGTAATAATGGGGAATAAATTTCATTCATTTCTGATAATTCCTTTATGGTGTTACATTTTTCACAAACATTAGTGTAGTAAATACAGCGAGTTTTGAATAATAGCATACCTCCCCCCCCCCGAAAAAACTTGAACTTCTTACTGCTAAGAAGTATTTGTATCATAAGTTTAGACCTTTGCTTTATATTGAAAAATTGCTTTACAGTATTATTTACAGTATATTAAATTATTTGATTCAAAATTAATCTTTTTAATAACAAAATTTATATATAGCCTGGGATCATCAATTTTTTAACATTTAACTATACTATAATAGCTTTGCTAAAATGTATTCTGTAGTTAGATAACAGATTATTTTTTTAAGATTTTCAATATGAGTGTCGAATCACGGGTGCAGCTAATATAGTGAACAGTTACATTTATTCAATGACGATACCTATTATAGTGACACACGGACCGGGCCAAAATGTCGTTAAGTTTGCAGCTTTTGGCGATTTTGACAAAGTTTGGCGACTTTTGGCTTTCCTCAATGGTGGCTCCAAAATAAGTCGCCAAAACCGTTATCAGCTTGGCGATATCTCGCCAAATTACCGAGCTCCCCATTTACTCAATGTTAAATGAACTTGCCCCTGTATTCTTACTTTTCCGGCATATCCTGTCTCTTTTAAATTTTTCTTATGTTACATTACACACAAAAAACAACAATTTCACATATAACTGCACTAAAATCATCTATCTATGTGCAAAATTCTTAACAATATAATATAATATACAGTATAATCATATAATAGTAACATTATATGCTATGTACTAGGAGAAGGTTTGGTTCTAAAGAAATCACACGTCGGTTTGTGGCTTGTGTATCATATATTTGAAATTCACTCTTCTGATTTAAAAGCAACATTTATAAAGCAATAAAATCTCCCTTACTAGTATCAATGAGCAATGATTTTGTTTTACAATCGTTTTGCAATATTTTTTCTTTTATTATTATTATTTTTAATGGAATTGGGCTATCTGTCAGTAATACAAAACAAACTGTTATCTGTGACAACAAAGAAGTTACAAATCGGTCTTTACACAAAAGTGAGACACATCGAACACAAATTTACAATGGTTTTCTCATAGATTTTTTAAATTATGTATATCTTTTTTTAAGATTATACATGTATATGTGATGATATTTTTTAGTTCCTTGCAGTAATTTGATGAGAGAAGTGCTTGACTAGGGCAGACATTATTTTACAGTCGCGAGTGGACTGAGGTTAGATCATCACTGAAAATATCAATTACTTAGTAGAAGATGCGGAGAACTTTTGAAGAAACACGAAAATCACTTGATAATCCAAATACCTCTTTACTACTTGTTGACGTCCCTATGGCATGTATTCAAAGATGTAAATGTTCTGCAAATAGGCACGATATTTAAATAATAAGGGAATTAAAACTGCTCCGACTGCCAAATTTCTTATTCATTGTGGATCGGCATTTCAGTATTCTACGCCTAACAGCATTGCTACGTCTTTTTCTCTTTTTTTATCACTCACTCTCTCTCACACACACACACACATATATATATATATATACGTATATACACTATAGTATAGTATATACAGTATAGTGTATATATATATATATACTATATTGTAGAAACATTAAGATTTTTTTGAAGTAGGAGTCATCAAAAATGAGCAATGACCTCCTCCCCAGGACTCGAACCCTGGACCTCTTGAACACGCGCTGAGTGTGCTGACAATGACACCACAATGGTATGCTACAAAGGCGGGAGGAGTACCTTACATATCCCCCTTTTGAAAGGGCAACTGGGGATTAGGAGATCCATTAGCCAGATCCTGGTGGTGGAGAATCATCGTCCACCAGCTTTTTTAGTTCGGGCGGCGCTGCAGAGTCATTTAGAATTTTTTGATGTTAGGAAACTGAAGAAATCTGCAATTCCCTCGCCGGGACTCAAACCTCGAATCGCTCGAATACGCACCGAGTGTGCTGACCATTACAACACAAAGGCATGCTAAGAAAGCTGGAGAAATACCTTATACAACCCCCCCTCCATTTTTAAAGGGCGACTGGGAATTAAGGGATTAAATCGCCAAACCCTGGAGGTGAAAAATCGTCATCCACCACCTTTTTAGTTCAAACGCTTTTGTAGAGACATTAGGTTATTTTAAAGCAGGAGTAGATGAAAAATGAGCAATGCCTTCGCCGGAGTCGAACTCTGGATCTGTCAAATATGCGTCGAGTCTGCTGACCACACGAAGGCATAAACGTGGGAAGGAGAAAAATAAGTAACGTATATATTAAATAAATCTAAATAAATAAGTAAAAGTGATCTTTAGAGCTTAATACCGAATTTTCGTTCGGAATAACAATAAAGTGAAAAGTGTAAAGAATGATATCTTGGAATTTTATAGATACAATGAGATCTGATTTGAATCATGAATACACATTCACGTCTTACGTTCTAAAACTTTAGCTTTGTTTTGTTTAGGTGGTATATATCAATTATTCTAAAAAAAATTTCATTTAAAAGGTATGCTATAGAATAAACACAACACATTCAAAGACAACCATCTGTTTTCAAACATAAAATTTTGTTTATGCTTTAAACAAATACGGTGCTTCATTAAATTAATTTCGTGTGTCCTCAGTTCACATTTATTTAATTTGCAACAACCGTTTATCTTATTTGCTTTCATCACTTCTAGCTAATTCACGAACATGTGTATTTTAAGATAAGCATGTTGAACAGTGGCGCTGAATTCGTTCATGTTATTCATAATTCACATTTTAGTTAAAACAGCATATAATCTGATTTTAGAATCCTACTCATAGATCATCAAAATATTAAACAAATTCATGCGTGAAACACAAAAAACAATTTAGCTACTAAAGCCGTATTGAGTGCGCATGCTCTTGCGGGTTACCACCGCAGGCTTGCCAGTTATTAGCTTTTATTTAAGCCTAAGTAAATTATCCCTTTTAATTGCAATTTCAAGTGATACAATATATTTGATAGTAAATTATATAAATACAGATATTTTAATTACATATATTAATATTATTATATATTAAAAAAGTATTTTATGAAGCAAAGAAAACTCAATAAAATGATGGAGGAATAGAAAATTCGCAAAATCGCATAGACATAAGTCTGAGTAGCACAGGCTTGTCAAAAGTAACAAATTAGCGAAAAATCGCACGATCTGGCAACACTGCAAGGTAGTCGAAATACGAAAAATATAAGTAACAAAGATTAAAACTCTTAAATATTAATTAAGATAAGATTTAAGAAAGTTGCAGTAGGAAAATCAATAAAAAAATTCTGGCTCTTACCAAATTATGATGTAATCGTACCAACCGCTCTCTGTTATCTCAGTCGCGTACCGTATTTTTGCATATCAGTGGGCTGGCACTTTCTGATAAGCTCCGTCCACTGTAATTGCCTTAAATCCTTGAATCCTACATACTGTTGGTAAATTAAACGTAGTCTGAAATGATTTAAACTTTTAAGTAATAACGAGTGTTTGAAATAATAAGTGTTCGAAACTAAAGAACGGTCAATAAAATTGCATATAATTAATATGCAACTATATTCGAAATGCGACATAAAAGTACCCCATTAAAATTAAGTTTATTGATTTCATTCCCTATTGAAATTAGTTATATTTAAGATATTTGACCAAAGCTACTTAACTCAAATATATATGTGAGGAAGAAAATCTCTTAAGTTAGGTATATAAAATAATGAGGGTTCACTTTTAGTTTCTAGAAACTATTTATTGATAAACATAGAATGTATTATATTGCCGAGAACTTCAATACCAGCATAGTTCTATTTTTATATCTCCTTCTCAAGTATTGCCAATTACAAGTTAGTAAATATTAAATGTTGCCATTTGCAAATTATTAAATATTAAATGTTACAAGGTGCACCATTACAGCATCTTGATGTTTCTTCTCGCCCCCCCCCCGCTTTCTTATGCATAGCAATTAGAATGCTTTTTCAATCAACACTTGGTTGAAAAAGGGGGTTGAAAGCTTCAACCAACATAACAGCAACTTATTACTTCCTTCTACGAAGTAAAAAGAAAATATTGTAATCGCGAAAAATTTTGGCTATCGTATTTCAACGGAAATATCCATTTTGACCGCTATCGAATGCCATTTAACGGTGTTTTTGCGTGACATCCGTACATAAGGACAGAATAAAGGACTCTTTATTCCCAAAAAAAATTATAAAATTGATTTAAAACGGGTTCTGAAGAGAATTTTTCCGTAGCGTCTGCGCGTATGTACGTATGTATATATCGTATCTCGTATAACTTAAAACCGAGTAGCCTCAGAAAGTTGAAATTTTGTATATAGGACTGCTATAACATGTAGATGTGAACCTCCTATTTTGGTTGCAATCGGCGGCACCAGTAGTATATAAATATATGTGATATATAAATATACTCTGTTACTCGGCTCAATGATCTCAGTTTCTTTATTCTTATATGTTTGTAATTTGTGCTTTTTTTTCTTTAAAAATGATTGAATTATGTTGTTCTTATCTTCCGATTAAGGTTTTTATGCTTTAGTAAATCTGCATGCGATATTTGTAGTTGTTGTATCAACAATTTAAAAGTTGTTTAAGTGTGGCTAAGCCTAATTATTATTACTATAGCAGACATATTTGTTTGCGTTTGAAACTTAGCAGAATAGTGCATTTGTTGCCAATCTATCCGCAACAATAAAGGTAACGCCTTCTTTTATTATTGCGAATTAAATCATGCTTAATCCATTCTGGAATTTGTTCGAGGAAATAAGTGTTTAAGATTTACTTCCTAATTTTTAATATAGATATTTTGAGTTTTTATGTATTTTTGCCTTGTCGTTTAGTGAAAACTGAATTAATTGAATGAGAACTACTGAATCGTTTGTAAAAAACTGTTTCTTTTTTTTTGGTGTTGTTGTTGTTTGTTTGTTTAATTTCTTTTATACATCGTTTTAGATTTATTATAGTATTTGAATAGAACACGTGGCAACGATTAGATAATTCTTCAGGTGATATAATTTTTGTGCATTCTGAGTTATAAAGTAAATGAGATAAAACGCTGTTAAGTGAAATTAACGTCAGAGTGTCGCTATGGTAAACAAATATAGTGAATTTTAAAGAGTGCATTTTTTCTATTGTGGGTTATGCGCTGTCGACGAAGTAAATTTAATTCAATCGAATTAAGTTTAAATGAAATGCAAAAAAAAATGTGTATAATTTAATATTCCGTACAAGGAAGTCATGTGGTGCATACATCAGATTTTTTTTAATAAGATACATCAGAGAAATCGATTATTTTAAATAGGTAGATACTAGAATTTCATTATATATTCTTCAGGTACATTCTAGTTTAAAAATCTGAAATTTATGTTGGCGTTAATTTCAATGCACGTGGATGCTCTACGCTCTTTAGAGGCTCTGTGGTCCTTTTCTAAAAGAAATAACAATTCGTCCATGTGTTTAAGAAGTGTGTCTTTAGTGTTCCTTCTCAAAAAATTTCTGCATTTCCCCAAACCTTTCTATTTTTTATGCGTGATAATTGTTTATTTCGTTATCTTAAAAATGAACTTTATATCTGTTAATCTTAGGTCGATATTTACTTTTACAAACTTGAAATCTGTGAAGCGACTATAATCCTGTTTCTAATTCTTGTGCTGTTAAAATTTTCCATTTCATTTGGTAATACCGTCATTATTATTCTATTCTTCAATTTTCCTTTTCATTTTTGCTCTAAGTAATCTTTTATTCTCGAAAATATCTATTCACTCGGCATTTCGGTGTGTAGTCTTCTATTCTAAGAAATCTCCTTTTCATCCTGGAATTCCATCTATATGTTTTTAAATGCTCTTCACCTCGAAGCTCTTTTCTTATTTTTTCGTTTTCAAAATACTCCTAGCATATTCCAATTTTTCTCCTCTTTTGGGCTTTCCTTAAAGTATTCATTGCATTTAACATCACTACTTTTAATCTTCTATTATTAATCTCTTGCTTGATTATGGCATGTTTACATCTTATTTATTAATTCTAAATTCTCCCATCCAGCTGAATTCCATCATCCTTAAGTTCTTTGTTTATTCTTCAGTCCTGAAAAATTTTCCATCATCTGGCAGTTTTATGTTGATTTTCCTGTTCTTAAAATCTTCGTCTTATCTGAATTCTTTTTGTTCTCATATTCTCAAAATAGGCAATTGCAACTGAAAATTTTCCTTTTATTCTTCTGTAAGAAAAGTCTTCTAGTTGGTAATTTCTGGGTTTATTTTGTATTTTAAAATTTTCCTGACAGCTGACAATTCTCGCTTTATTTTTCCTTTCTCGGAGTCTTCCCGTTATTCTTTTAGTTTAAAAACCGCTGTGCATTTTGCGGCTCTGTGTTATTCTTAAAATCTTCTTTGCATGTACTAATTCCTATTTTGTGTGCATTTTTTGTAATTAAAATCTACAAAGCCCCTAGCAGTTATCTTTTTATTTGCCTCTCCTTAAAATCTTCCATGCATCTAACAGTTTTTACGTTAATCTTCTGCTCTTAAGATCCTTTGAGAAGTTAAAGAGTTGTTTTTTCTCTTAAAATACGCTTTTACGTCTTAAAATTCTCTAATTTCCTGCTGTGTTGCTAAATGTCTGCAGTGAAGCACTGAAAAAAAAGCTCCCTGTACTGAAATTTAATTTCTTTCATTTGAGAAAGTTATTATTTAAGTAGTATGTACTATTATGTATTAAATTAATATTTATAATTAAATTCACTGTTTAATTAATTCTTCTCGAAAAATAGTATCAATAATTTCATGTCTCATAAAACTGTCTAAGGCTGCATATGTAAATAAAAATATGCATTCTTATTAGATTCTGTTAATACTTTATAAACCATTGCTTCTGCCATTAAATGATATTTTACATAATTTAATTTAAAAAAGGCTTGTAATTTTGGGCATCGAAATGTTGGGTGCTTTTTACCATTTTAAGTTAAGAGGGAAATGCATTCCTAATTCCAAAAATTTCAAATTACGAATTTTCTTTCAAAAATGCATTAATGGAATATACGTATAGAATATACGTAGAATATACGTATTTTTAATTAATAATCCATTTTGCTTTTGCTGCTATGATATTGCCTATCATTTCGACAGGAATTGCTTCCACATTTTGAAAATGATTCAACTAGTAACTTAAACTTCAGTCTGAGTTAGAACTCAGATTTCTATTTAGCTGCTTTCTAAAATTTTAAACGTTTTAATATCTTCGAAGCACTTTTAATATATTCCTAGCGATCAAATTTTGATATCATCATTTTATTTTCAAAATTAGTTTCTAGTGCCTACTTTTGAAGATCTTTGTCTCGTTGAATATAGCTGTTGCTGTTACCAATTTCATTTGACTGGCAAAGCTCAGCGCAAGCCCACGGCATTCATCGTGGCAAGGAGTTACATACGCCTGTTGTTGGCAAAAGCCTTGAGAACCATATACGTGACAGCTAATTAAGCGACTTTAGCTTAATTCCGCCTCAAGTTTTGAGACAGCAATCCGGGAAGATGCATCCTAGAATCTCTTACCAATAACCTCTCGAGAAAACCTTCGGCTCGCCGCATATTTAGAGTGCCCCCATGCTGCATAAACGCTATACATTCTGCGGGATTCGAAACGGGGCCTTCCGTACAACAGTCAGAGTAACTAACCACTATCCCGGTTGGGTAGTTCGCTTAATACAACTAACTAGCAGCCGACACGACCAGCCGCTTAAAATAGCTATCGCAAAGTGGGAAAATATAAATGATTTTAACGAGTTCAGCTATTGTAATTTTGCGTGTATAGCTGCAAATTAATAATAACAGAGAGGAAGAACTGCGTTTATTGCTTTTAGATTAAATTTAAAAGGAAAACTACATATTTTGAACTTTGCTAAATGGAAACTAACTGGGGCGCGAAAGGTAAAAATTGTTTATTTTGGGCTGTGGTAACACATTTCTTTCAAACCGCTGAGTTTTCTAATGAAATTTGAAATAAAACAATCTTACGTCTAGGCGAGAAGCAACACTTTGCTTTTAAATAGCCAAATTTGGTAATTAATTCGCATAAAATATGACAAAATAAAAAGCGAAATCTGCAGTCTGTATTTAGGCTTCGAAGTAGGCATGCTTGTGTGGAGGACTACGATTATTCAAATTTTGTGGCTCTAGGGGCCGCCGTAACGTACATACATATTCTTCCTTATTAATTAATAGAGATTCAAAAGCATTCATTCCATATTTAAGCTTTTTTGTGATAAGTATCGCTTTTCATTTGGAAGAAACCATTTATAAAGTTTCAGATTTATTTCTAGCAATTTGAATAGTACACACACTCTTTTCTGTAATCATTTTAAGACTTGATTAAGCTCTTGATTTCTAAAACTAAAATGCCTGCGTATTCATTTGAAATACCATTAACAGCCAACTCTCTCATCAATCATGGATGCATCGGTTGACAGTGCTAACTTATTTCTAGCCAAATTCAATTTGGCCTCAGGATTCATGAAAATATATGACCCAAGCAAATAAATTTTAACCTTATACAATACAAGGTAGCTTTCCAAATGATTTGTATGCTATGCATACGTTGCATCTATATACGTTACCCTTTAAAACTTTCTTGTTGTATCTAATGGATATTCTTTGGGTTATAATTTAACTTCTATCCACGTACTTTTAAGAAAAATGTTTTCCATAAATTTTCTTTCCTTTTTTTGCCAGAAACTGTTGTTCACTGACCGATAAATTGACCGAAAACTTACTTTAACTACCAAGGCCTGAGGGTTTATCATAGCATCTTATTAATCAGTCCGTTTTAGCAGACTTCAAAGCCAGACGTTGAAAGACCTTTTTCATACTTAGCAAACTTTGCCCAGTTCTGAATGAATGATGTTCGAATTAGCTTTTTGTTACATCTTCGCGAAAAGTTGTGTTTACACGTTCATTATTTTAATATTTCATTCCATTCCATCTTTCTTAAATGAGAAATCCTGCTGCTTCTCGGAAAGGAAAAATATTTCTTTTTCTCGGTATTAAAAGACATTTATTGATTTTTTGGTAAAAAGTTAAATGATACGGTTGGGAAACTTATCTGAAATGTAATTCGAACAGAATGAATAGTTTAACTAGACACTCTAGACTAAGTTTATACAGTTCTAAGATTGTGCTATTTTAACTCCCTGCACAATTTGCCTGCTCTTATCAACTAGCTCACGCTTCGCATAGGTTAAGGACGAGACTCGATTCGATCTTGATGACGTTTGAGCTTTAACTACGTAATCTTGGGGGTGGGGTAGGTGGGACAGTTCTATATCTCCTGTTCTACTGGGCCGATTGACAAAATTCAGTTTGCGTGTTTCATGTCTCGAAAGCGTAACTTAGAATATGTATTATATTTATATATAGCATTGTTCTAATATAGATATTTTGACACAAAATCGGGCTTTTTTTGAAATGACATGCCAATTCTTTTCCATATCCCGATTCTACGGCTAAAATTATGCCAAGTTTTGTAACGCGTAGTTTTTAAAAAATTAGATCTCAAAATTTTAGCTCCTCAATGTTAATTGGATGTCATATATATTCATTAACATCTCTTTTTTACTTGAACTTATTTGATTCCTTCCTCCAGAATTCGAAATGAAGGCTTAATCCAAATATAATTCACATATGTTTTATGATTTATTTTTTTAATTTATATTTTTAAATATTTTTATTAATTTTTCCAAAAATTTTTTGTGTTACAGCCTATAAAATTTTTAACATCCTCTTAAAGTAGATGTATTTCTAGGCACACCTGCAAAAATTAGAGTTTTTTATTCAAAATTTTCTAAGATATACATGAAATTACATATTGGCATCTTTTTTTTTTGAGCGATAATAACGTCAAATGTGGTTTAAGCACTTCGCCAAGTAAATTATTCTTGGCGCAAACTGAAAATAATCCGCCAAGAAAAATTTTCGAATTTCTCCGTACATTGCGCACTAAATCTTACAAAATTTAATATTTAGGCATAATTTAAGTGCTAGAATCAAAATTTGGAAAAACATTGGCATGTCATTGCAGAAAAAGTCCAATTTTGCGTCAAAATACCAATGTTAGAATAATGCTATACATAAATCTAAAATATATCCTAAATCGCGCTTTCGAGACATGAAAAATGCAATTTGATGCCACGTTAATTCTTGTATTGCTATTGAAAAAAGTTTTTATATTACCTTAAATTTAAATCATGACGTCATATGTATATATATTAACCTGAAGTGTCGAAGGTTTTTGTTTCCTTATTTGGCAACAAAAAAAGTATTTACGAATTGTTTGTTGCCTGGAAGAAATGAAGTCATTTCATATTGAAATGTTTTTATGCACTTTCTTTTCAAGTGTGCATAGTACTTATAAATTTTGCTTTGGTCGCAGCCCGCTAGTATAAAGTGACCACATTTTTATTGAGACAAAGCGGGACAAATAGGATGAAATGAGAATTATAATTTAGTTATGAAAGCAGACCAATAACTGAAAAAAATATTCTATTGTATACATTCATATATTAGTCTATAAATATACAAAAATGTATTTATTATTAATTATTGGTTACTATATCAGTATTTGTAAAAAACAATAATTTGAACATTCTGATTTTTAATTAATTTTACACTATATACAGTTATTACAATGTTTTATTTAAAAAAATTATGATTTTCTTTCACGGTCATATTTTTGATCCGAGTGAATACTTTGCAATAGATCCGGATCATTTATTAAAATGTCGTGAAATTTCTCACATGAATTGGTCAATTTATATTTTATGCTTAATATAGATTTTAAAGTCTTAATGTTCAACTGGGTTTTTTCACTTGTCCATATTTTACTGATAATAGAAAAAACACGTTCTGTTGCTGCATTTGTTCCTGGAAGGGAGAGCGCGTATTCTACTATTTTCAAAATATTTTGATAAGGAATACTATTCTGTTTAAAATGAAGGAATAACTCTGTCCATTTTTTGTCTGTTTCCACATTTGCAGACAACCAACATTTAATTTTTTCATCAGTAACGTATCTTTTTAATAGTGACACCTCATCAAAAAGATCATTTTCACAAATACTATTTTTCGGAAAATGGTTACTTATATATTCAAAAGAATTTTCCACATATTCCCATAAAATCTTCTTTTTTAATGTCACCCAATGAAAATTTTTAATATCCTCGAATTGAACTGTCCATTCTTCAAGATATTCAAGATTCTTCAAGATAATATGGGCATCTGGAAGCACGAATTTGGAATTTGAAATTTGTTTTATGATCGATTTCATAATTTGTGACACTTTAACTAATTTTTGATGAACAAACTCAATTATTTCAAAGCGAACAGTGGCAATACTGTACGGAAAAAATAAGCATTTTTATCTTCAGCGCGCGAGACTGTGTATCGGAAATTCTAAAGATATGTTCATGCGATATTGCCGTTGAATTGAATTTTATGGTTTAAGGGCGAGGAACAGGATATTTAATAAATAAAGGTAGTACAAATATTATAAAAAGCCCCTTTGGGGGTAATGTAAAATCTAAAAGCTTTCAGATTTTATTTTTTACCGGATTTAATTTTACAATGATTTTATTTATAAAACATAGATGCTTTCAAATTTTTCGTATTAATAATTTTTTGCGTTTTTCTAATTCAAAATTCAGCTCAATATGCAAAACTCTAAATTACCCCTGTAATTTGAGATTTGAATAAATTTATTGTTAAATAAATATAAAAAATGTAGTATTTCCTTAAATGGCCTTAACCATCACTGTTTGTCTGCGAACAGCTGCCACTTAACCAAAACATCAAGAATCATCAAGAAAGAATGTCTCTGTCCACACAAAAGCGTCACTAAGTAATTAGATTTCTTTACGAACTTCTGCATTCTAGTCGACACCTGTTTTTTTTTCTGCTATATAGAGTCGATATTTTAATTTTATAAAATCAATCATCGGATTGAACTAAGCCTTTGTACCTAATACTTATCGTTAGAATTATAATTTGGATAAAAATATAATTATTATAATTTTGATAAAAATGGCATCATTTTATTTTGTAACTATGGATCCTGCACAGTTTGTATATTGATTTTCCGTGGTGATCAGACGTACAGTTAGTTTTATATAGAATATATTTACACATATTTGAAGAAATACTATGATTGTTTTGTATACTTAAACTTGATCGGACGATTTAAAAATATTCTTAGAATTTTTTACCTCATTCAGTTAGTAGAGACATTAGGTATTTTTTTAAACCAGGAAACATGAAAAATTAGCAATGCCCTCGCTGGAACTCGAACCACGGACCTCTCGAATACGCGCCGAGCGAACTGAATACTACACCGCGAAGGCATGCTAATAAGGTGGAAAAATACCTTATATACACCCCCTTTTAAAGGGCGACTGAGAATTAGGGGACCAAATCACCAAATCCTGGCGGTGGAGAATCATCATCCACCACCTTCTTTAGTTCGGGCGCCACTGTAGAGACATTGTGTTATTTTTTTTTGAACCAGGAGATAGAAAAAATGAGCAATACCCTCGCCGGGTCTCGAACCACTGCCCTCCGGAATAGGCGCCGAGCGTGTTGACCACTACACCACATCGCCACTGTAGAGACATTGTGTTATTTTTTTTTGAACCAGGAGATAGAAAAAATGAGCAATACCCTCGCCGGGTCTCGAACCACTGCCCTCCGGAATAGGCGCCGAGCGTGTTGACCACTACACCACGAAGGCATGCTAATATGGCGGGAGAAATACCTTATAAGTTGTTAGGTAATAAGAAAGGGAAATATTCTGTTTCGTTTGCTGGGCGTTTTCTTATTTAAGAATAATACGCATGCCTTCCTATTAAAATAATTATTTTGTAATTATAGTCCAAACGAGAAGTTAATCCCGAATGAGATTAATTCGTTGTATCACTTTTCAAATTGTTGCTACCAAATATTATCGCCCTGGATTATATTTGAATTAAATAATGAAGAATCTGCATGAATGTATGTATAAAAATAACTATTTAGATTCATCAAATTTTGTATAACTTAGTCTGACACTCGCATTTGGAAGCCCGAATTTTGAATCTAAAAAAGGCTGGCGATAATAGTAGATTCGCAGAATTTTGAATTAACTTATCTCATGTGCAGATTCTTCTCCGCATAAGAGGGCACTGCGATACTCACAATTCTTTTCGTCTTTTGATTTCTGATTTGGCAACAGCATTGAAGCTTAAATAACTTATATCATGTACAGATTCTTCTCCGCACAAGAGGACACTGCGATACTCGCAATTCGTTTCGTGTTTTCATTCCTCATTTGGCAACAGCATTGAAGCTTGGAACTTTCGATCTGAATTGTGCATATGATACCTGGGATGAAAATGTTTGATGTTTGCTTTCGTCTGATAATTTAAATAATTATACTGATATTTGATCATTTTATTTAGATTGTATATATCAAGTGACCTACAGTGAAGTGCACAGATTTATGTAACTAACTATATGTGTGTCTGCGTCATTAAAAGTAAGTATGTGTCCAGCTTGTCTTTTGATTTCTTTTCGGATTACAACTTTGAAACTTAGAATATTATTTGAATCCGGCGACATATTGAGAAATGTAAACCAGAAATTCTTTCATATCATGGCAGATGATACTAACTCTCTTCCGAGCGAAAAAGCTGAAAACGAGCCAAGTCTCTACGTCGAATTTACCCCGGAGGAAAAAAAATTCCGTTAGCTAAGTTGTGAGCGTGAAGTAAGGAATCTTATCTCTTTAAAAGAAAGAAAATATTAAAAAAGTCGATTGATGAAAGGAATTTAATGATACTTATAACGATCAAAGAATGCATATAACGAGCGCGTGTTTTGCATTAGCAAATTCCATTTGAGAAAAACAGAAAAATCAACTAGCTTTTCTGAAAAAGGCATGAATGGTATGCCAGGTTAAACTGAATAAAATAAAAATTAAAAATTCTTAAACAAGCTCTATGCTAGTTATTGTTGAGTTTCTTAGAGCTGTCTGCAGTGTCATCGGCCTTAGGCGGCATCAGACTCCAAAACCTCCTGTCTTGTGTTGGGAAACTGAAGGAAGAGAAACGTTTTTTCTTTAATTATTGTGTCTAAGAGAAAAAGCAATTCCCCTTTATAGGTTTAAAGTAGACAAAAACATACATAAACCTTTCTCCGATTTATTGTTTCCATGCAGAAGTCACGTAGTTTCAGTGCTATTTACTGTATAAGGTATTTCTCCTACCTTCTTCGCATGCCTTCATGGTGTAGTGGTCAGCCCTCTGGAGGCGTATTCCAGAGGTCCGTGGTTCGATTCCTGGCGAAGGCACTGCTCATTTTTCATGACTCCGGCTTCGAAATAAAACTAATGTCTCTACAATTGGCGCCAGATCTAAAAAGGGGGTGGATGATGATTCTCCACCCCTGGGGTTTGGCGATTGGTTCCCCTGAATCCCAGTTGCCCTTTAAAAGGAGACGTATATAAGGTATTTCTCCCACCTCTTTCGTATGCCTTCGTGGTATAGTGGTCAGCACGCTGGGCGCGTATTCCAGAGGTCCGTTGTTCGATTCCAGAGGTCCGTTGTATAGCAGTAAGGGCTAAGACTGCTGATTTTTCGTGACTCCTGCATCGAAATAAGCCTAATGACTCTACAACTGGAAACCTTTCGATTCCCTATAAGAACGAGATGAATGTTTTAATAAATCCCTTTCCAAAATTTCTTCTTACATCGCTTCAGTCGTACACGACCTAAAGCTTAGTAGATGATAATTACGTTACCACTTAGGTCACTATTTAGAAAAAGTGCAAAAACTGCATTCCTCTTATACGCTATTGCGGGGTACTTGTTACTATATCAGTTGTACATTAAAGACTCTTATTTGTTTCCTGGCAGGTGTAGAGTAAATATTTTAAGAAACTGTCTTCAGAACTCCTAGTATATCAATATTGTCATCCAAACTATGCAATAATTCATCATCAGCTTGACTGGGGGAAGCCTGGTTGACTGTGTGCGAAATGTACAGAATTAAAGTTATACATTCCCATATACCGTTTGGTCCAGAATATCAGTCCAGTTCACTAATGATCCAAGTTCAATTCCTGAGAAGGACTGGTGTTGTTGTTGCTTTGTCTCCGGTACCTGAAGGAGTCAGACAAGGTCCAAATGACCTTTAACTATAAGAAAGTCGAGCACAAGCAGGGGGTTGAGTAAATATCGTCCCTTAAAGAGGCTCAACGAGCCTAATATGTGCTCGGTAGACGCCTCATGTTCTCGGCACTTAAAGCATGCGGCAAAGATTTCCATGCCCTCCTTGAAAGAGCGGCTCATAATACGACTGCTGGGCAATACCTCAAAGCGCAGTTCAGGAGCTCCTGTCGCACTCAGGGGTTAGAGTCCAGTCAGGCTTGCTACCCAGGTACCAGAGATGGGTGGGGAGCACCAACCACTCCACATGGCTTGTGATGTTTCCAGAGAATATAATTCCAGATAGATAAGAGCGGAAGAGGGAGTTAAAAGGCCACAGTCCTCCTTTGCTAGTTTGTCCGCCAAAAAAGGACGGTGAGTGTCTCAAGAAACATATTGTTCCTCTTAATATCTCTCCAACATTATACTGGGACTGCCGAAATGAGTGCATTTCTGAACGATTTTTAAGAATTAGAAAAGTTTTTGCTCTGGGCGCAGATGTTCGAAAACGAATGTGATTTCTGAAATGATGAAAAATATGAAAGAAATGAATCATTCTGTGCAGTAAGTGACCACTTTTTTGCCACGTGCGAGCTGTCTTAGGTGTTTCCTGTTAGAAAATGCCGCTAGCATGTTATCTAATTTCTGTTTCCTTCTGAGTTATTGATTTGTTAATTCTGAGTCTGTTTCTCTGGTTTGGTTCTAAGTGGATAGAAAGTAATAGCTGCACCCAGACGCTTTCTGCTGCTCATTTCTGAGGATTTTATTCACGCTTTCGTAAAAGAGGAAACATAATGAATGGTACACAGCGATATCACTTCATTTAGACTTAGCGCATCGACCGCCACACGCAATGCGCCTTTTCCCAATTAAAGGTGACAAACGATCCCAAAAACCCCCGCTGGTTGCTGCGAAATGACGCGCAGTAAGGGCTAAGACCGCCGTCTGTTTTATGATACATCAAGAACCGTTCATGGGAAAGGACAAAATAACAAGTTTCAAGTTTGGAAGACGCACGGTTTAAAAATCTCATTGGTAGCAACTGTTAACAAAATTTAGGAAATATCACAGGATGCTGAAGCATCCTCTGATTCAAACTGTGAGCCAAAAGGTGGGTAATTCAAACTGTAGGCCAAAAGGAAATAGTCATCTGCTTTCATCTTCTCGCTTTCGATTAATATAGTTCAATTTTACCTTTAATCTGCGTCTTATTCACTAACGTAAGTCTATGTCCCTTAATTCTATTTCTTTCTTCATTAGCACACATGTGACCATATGTTTATGAGTACAGTTTCCTGTTCGGCAAGTATACAGGAATCAAAAATATTTCCCTAAGAATAGAATTTTGCGTCTTGAAAGTATTTTATTCTTTTATAACATTTACTGTGGTGTCTTCTCTACGTAAAATATATTTTTCGTTGAATTAAATTATAATAAGACTTCGGCCAAAATGCTAAATTCATAAAAATACATAGCGAGAGTGTTACACTCAAAAACACACTAAAAAGCTTGATTAACACTAAATACCCCGTTCATTGTGTATTTTCAATCAAATTTGTTTAGCGATGTTTCTAAATTACATTACTGACAGTAGATTTGCGTACATTCAATAGTTCACCTATTTTTCTTTCAGATTTTCTACAATTCAAGAAAAATTGTTTCCTTACCTCAAAAAATATCCCAGCCCTTTTACTTCCTTGTACAATGTAAAGGAAGAATTGTAATCTCAAAAAATTCCGGATACCATATTTCAACGAAAATATCCATTTTGATCGCTATCAAATTGAATTTAGCGATGTTTTTACTTGATATATGTACCTAAGGACAGAATAAAGGACTCTTTTACCCAAAACGAATTATAAAACTAATATAAAATCGATTCAGAACAGAATTTTCATGGCGTCTATATGTGGCTTCTGTATGTATGTACGTATCTCCCATAACTCAAGAACGAATAGCCTCAGAACGTTCAAACTTTGTATGTGGGACTGCTATAACACGTAGATACACACCTTCCATTTTGGTTGCAATCGGCCGCACCAAAAGCTATATA
>KK115528.1:168623-181518 GCA_000611955.2 Stegodyphus mimosarum
GAATGTAACTTAACGCAAGGTTCCCATTCTTTGGGGTATGGCGTCCTGCTAACGTAGGCGGTCCTGTACCTCTAGAATCGGTGGATACTCTCGTTTTGCACATGACATTCTTGTTTCTTTTTTTTTAAATGTGATTTTTTTTTCAGAATTTACACATTCCTAATATATTCTCGTTCTGTTACTCATGTAAACACAATAACACATCCTGCCTCTGAGATAGGTAATACCAATTCTTTTCGCTGTCATAGTACGGTTGCTGTCAAAAACATAACATTGTTTCATTATAGATAAGACTCGTAACTATTAGGCTATGTATCTGCTGGGCTACTGTAACCGTTTCCGTAGCGGAGGGCATCACAGTCAGAATTTTTAAATAAATCTGCATTCTATTTATTTTCTGTTTCATTTTATTATACGACTGTGCTTCTGCTTCGTAGCTGCATGCAGCCAGCCTGTTAAATTGTGTCAAGTTACTTAATTTTTTATTATTTGTAACCTTCTATTTTAATTCTTTTTAAGATTTATTCATTATGTAAAACTATGTTAAGAGGTAAGGCTTAAAGGATTTTATACATTTAGATATGTATTAATTACTTTTTATAACGTAGGCTCTACAGTAATAATAATAATAATAATAATAATACCTATTATCTAAATTATGATTCTTAAATTCCTGTCTGCTTCATAATCATTTTATATTATTTTTATAATAGTATGCGCTCTGTATCTATCTAAACCAGACATCTCCTTTGCTGCAAGATTATTACTCCCAGTTACTGATTTATAGCTAACACATGCTATAATTATGACTCCGATCACGTATGCATTATTACGCCCCAGTTTATGATCCATATTAGTTGTGCACAAAAATACGCCAAATGATATATCCAACTTAAGAATACGTCCGAGATTACCAATTTCGATTAATATACACCGTATATATATAATAATTGTAGATATGTAAAAATGTAATTATTACATCAGAAATATCAAATTTTTCAAATTAATATTTAGCCTAGAGGGGCTATTAATTTCGTTTTGACATTTTTATGAAAAATTTAAATGTCTGTTTCACTTTTCAAATTGTTGCCACCAAATATTATTCCCCTGTTTTACATTTAATGAAATTAAATAATGAAGAGTCTGCTTAAATGTATGTGTATTTCTCGTATTGTGATAAAACAACGGTATCTAGAGCCATCAAATTTTGAATAATGTAATCTTCCGCTGAGTATTGGCATCTGGAAGCCATAATATGGACTTTGTTTTATTATCGATTTCATATTTTGTAACACTTTAACGAATTTTTGATTAACAAACTCAACGATTTCAAAGCTAGCAATGGCAACACTATGCGGGGAAAAAAAGATATTTATATTTTTTTAAATCTGAAAGTTTTCAGATGTTATGTTACGCCTAAAGGGGAGTTTAATTAATGTTTTGTATGTTACCTTTATTTATTAAATATCATGTTTTTCGCACTTAAACCATAAAATTCAATCCAATAGCAATATCGCAAAATATTTGAAAGAGCGTGCCTTTAGAATTTCCGATACACAGTCTCACGCGCTGGAGATAGAAATGTTTTTTCCCCGCGCAGTGTTGCCATTGCTCGCTTTGAAATCGTTGAGATACTTAATCAAAAAATTCCTTAAAGTTTTACAAAATAGGAAATCAATAACAAAACAAATTCCAAATTTCAAATTTTGGGCTTCCGGATACCCATAATCGGGTGGAAACGTACGTTATTCAAAATTTGATGGTTCTAGGTACCGTTGTTTCATCGCAATGCGAGAAACATGTATACGTTTATGCAGATTTTTCATTATTTAATTTCTTTAATACAGAGCTTTAATATTCGGTGGCAACAATTTGAAACGTGAACGGGCATTTTATATAGAACTAACGCGAAATGTCAAAACGAAATTAATAGGCCTTCAAGGCAAACTGCCCCTTTGGACTAACATAAAAAGAAACCCTTTTTATCTCTAGCCCGCGAGACTGTGTATCGGAAATTCTAAAGATATGTTCTTTTTAAATTACTTTGTGATATTGCTGTTGAACTGAATTTTATGGTTTAAATACGAAGAACATGATATTTAATAGCTAAAGGTTAAATAGTGTTAAAAAATGCCCCTTTGGGCGTAATATAAAGTCTAAAAACTTTCAGTTTTTTTTTTCTTATTTACGAACTGAAATGAAAGATTTATTAGTTGAAGAACTTTTAGGTTAGTGATAAATAACGCATCCGTTTTATGTTACAGCGATGCTTTTCCGATAATAACACAGTAGACCTGAAATTCAAATTAAGATTTATTTTTTAATTCACGTTTAATATAATCAGGTACATGTTAAGCATATTTTAAATCCGGTTATTTAAATTTTGATGCTCTTTTTTTTTTCCTACATATGATGCGGTAACCTAGTCGGCTGGTTTCTTACTATACATACGTTGACTGCTTTTCTTGTTTATTTTTACATGTAATAATAGAGCGTGAACTTATGTAACTTGTTTCACTTTACATGAACAGTGACATGAATTAATCTTAAATCACATAATTCTCAATAGCATAATCAGACTCTTATTCATCGTTATGGAATTTATATATAACAGTTCTCATTGTATGTAATAAATATGCACATATGAAAATATTTTAATTTTGTTAAATATGAGGAATAATAATTAAATTATAATTTGTGATAGCTTCTACACTTTATGTTTGATTCTGTATTCTTTTCCTGTCGTAGTATAGCAATCTGCTTATGATTAACCTTTTTGAAATACAATATTCCTGAACTGAAATGAGAAATGGCGCCGCTAATTACTAAAATTGACGCTTCAAACATCCAGAGCAGGAGTTTTCAACCGAATTCCCCCCCCCTCCCCAGGGAAGAATTCTGGGTTGTAACGGAAGAAATCATTCAACCTCAGAATAATGATTGATAATGTCTTCAGACTGTAATAAAAATGTCATTCCAAAGAACAGCCACACTATGGTTAAAATCACGAATTCGAAGGGTTGAGAAAAGAAAAAAGTTAAAAATGTAGGTGTCATGTACAAACAGCGACATCAAAAGAAATGTTTCTTTAGTTATATTTATTAAGTATAACAATAATTTATGTAGTGCATATAAATGTTTATTAATAAATTTATTAATTATTAGATTTCTGATTAACTAGGGATCGATTAACTAGGTCCTTTTAAAAAAGGTACACTGCGGAAGAAATAAATAAATAAAAATTTGACAGTTCTATATTTCTCTTTATACTGGGCCGATGGACGAAATTCAAGTTGAGTTTCTCATGTCTGAACAGCACGACTGAGGATATATATTAGATTTATATAGGACACTGCTCTAACAAATGTTTTTCCACACAAAATCGGACTTTTTCTGAAATGATGTGCCAATGTTTTTCCATATTTCGATTCAGATTATGCCTAAATATGAAATTTTTGTAATTTTTGGTGAGAAATTTACAGAAAAACTCAAAAATTTATCTTAGCGCATTTTTTTCGGTTTACGCCAAGAATAATACACTTGGCGAGCTTCTTAAAATTTGGCAACCTATTCCTTTCCCTTTTTGCATTCTGCATGAGCTGAAAAAAAGTCGCATCGTTCCGACTTTCAAACAATTTTAACAAAGTGCCTTAACCACATTTGATGTTATTATATAGCTTTCAACAAATATGCCAAATTGCAAAACGCGCCAGTATATAAATTCACGTATATCTTCGTAAATTTTGAATAAAAAAACTCTAATTTTTTTTTGCAGGTATGCCTAGAAATACATCTACTTTAAGATGATGATAAAAATTGTATGGATTAAAATTCAAAATTTGCTTAGAAAAATTTATAAAAATTATTTAAAAATACCAATTTAAAAATAAATCACTAAAAATGGGTGAGTTTTATTTGGAATGAGCCTAAATTTCGAAATGTGAAAGGAAGAATCAAAAGCGTTTAAAGAAAAAGAGATATTAATAAATATATACCAAAGTGAATTAACATGGCAAGGAGCTAAACTTTTGACAGATAATATTTTAAAAACTACTCATGCGAATTTTACAATCTGGCACAGTTTGAGTCGTAGAATCGAAATATGGAAAAATTGGCGTGTCATTTCAGAAAAAGCCCGATTTTGTGTCAAAATACCTGTGTTAAAACAGTGCTATGTATAAATCTAATACATATCATAAGTCGCGCTTTCGAGACATAAAAAACGCAATTTGAATTTCGTCAATGGCCCGGTAGAACGGAACGTATAAGAACTGTTCCTTTTTTCTCTCTTTTTGTGTACATTTGTTTTATAATAGAACAATGGGAAAACTGCTGTCACAAACTGTCACTGTATGCGAGGAACATCAGCGTAAAACAAAACCAAAAAGGAAAATCACTGCAGTAACGGTAATGATATTAAATTATGACATACTTGGAATTACTTTAACCTACATTAGTGCGTAATTTAATAGTACTTAATATGGGATATTCAAACATTATGCAATAAAAAAATAAAAAAATTCCAATCGACATTTTTTATACGAATTTGAATACATTGTTCCAGCTCTGTCGTAAATATTCTTTATTTTTAATTGTGTTTATTCTTTCGTTATTTCCAGTGCGTTCTTCCGGTTTTGAACACTGATTTAATTTACGTCCTCAAATAAACTGATTCTCCACACGTAAGAGCTCCAGAATACAAGAAGACTTCTAATGGCATTTTACCTTAAAATTAAATTATAGATTATTCCATATTTCCTGTGTTTATTTGACTGCTCTCGGATTCACCGCGATTTTGTATTAACCGTGAACGTTATCCTTGATTAATCGGATTCAACTGTAATACATAATTGTTAAATGTAACCAACTTTAAATTTCCATGTAACATCATTCCGTATTAAAATAAAAAATTCTGTTTCTGGATTTACTTATTACTTGGAATGTAGTTAACACTTAAACTAGGAAAGAAAGTTTGACTGAAATGATAATCTGGAACGTGGTAAGAAGGGAGCAATAAAATCTGAGATCTACAATAGGATCTCTGTTTCGTCATTATCAACTACGCCAGTAGTGGGTCCAGGGACATCGAAACTGGAATATGGAGAAGTGGAAGACACTTACCCGGTCAGATGAATCACGATTTTTCATTAATTATGTCGAGAGTCGTGTCAGGGTACGCCGTCTTCCAGACGAACATTTGCTCCCTCCCTGTACAGCAGGTCATACACAGGCTGGTGGTGGCGGTATTATGCTTTAGGAAACGTTCTCGTGGGCGGCTCTTTAAGGCTTATTTGAAAGACCATGAAACTACGGACCTTCTGATTATAACTGCGGATCATTTGTACCCTTACATGGCGTCTGTCTTCCCAACTGGAAATGGAATCTTCTAGCAGGGCAATGCCCCAAGTCACAAGGCTCGAATTGTGCTGGAGTGGTTCGAGGAGCATTAGAATGAATTCCAGTTAATGTCTTGGCTACCTAACTCGCCAGATCTTAACTCGATAGAGCACATTTGGGATGTCATGAAGCGGCAGCTCAGATCTCAAACTCCACCATGTCTGAAAATCTCGACTTTGCGTGACCGCTTAGACATTTGGTACAACCTGTCTTCAATCATCTACCAAGAATTTGTTTCATCCATGCCAAGGTGAGTTGCAGCTGTTTTGCAAGCCAAAGGCCGCGCGATGTTTTACTGTGTAAGCAGTTATAATGTTTTTGCTCTTGAGTATAAGATGTCAATGGAAAATTAAAGAACAGGAGAATTATGCCATATACATATAGGACATGTTGACGGTATTTAGCATTGCTATTCCTGAATGTGATCTATGCCTAAGCGTACTTATTATCGGGAGATGACCTATTAAACTGATGACTTTGTGTAAGAAAACATGCAAACACGAAGTAATCCAGATCACCATCTTGTCACAGGTAGAGAGATCGAAATTTCGAACCGATGAAGTTATTTTAGTGAACGGATTATGACCGGAGATAAACTGTGTACTACTAGTCGTCTGTGAAACAACTATTCGCTAAGTTAAAACTGCTCGTAGGAAGGATAGAAAGACCCTTTTATTCAATACAAGAAATAATTTACAAATAGAAGTATAAAATTAAAACTATATAATCAGCTGAAACTGCATAGGGATAATTAACATGAATTGGCTCTTAGTCCTACCACCATGAATTGGCTCTTAGTACACAAACGGCAATTAATACGCACGGCCTTAATAATATCAAGCTTAGATCAGAGAAACAACGTGGCCGAACTGCAGAACACGCTCTGTCTGAAGTAATCCACACACCAACTTAAATAGTATCTTTCTATCCTATTTTGCATATCACGCGAAATTGAAATAACATTCTGGCAGGAAATGAGGGAAGATAAAAAAGCTAAGTAACTGAGCAAAAGTGATTAGTTTAAAACTAAAATAACATTCCTTACAAATAATAAAGAGTATATTTGTTGAGTTACAAGTTTTTATTGCTAGGCTTTCAAATTAATTATGCTTTCTAAAATCCTGTAATGCATTTATTGAGATACTGATTGGGATTCATAATTAGATTTTTCAATAATGCATGCTTAACATTTTCAATAAAGGCTTTGTAACTGCATTATACATTATAGTCATCTCTTGATTTTCCTTCTGCTTTTACCTCGTATTTTAAAAGAAAGTACTGTGATTTCTAACTTGATAACTTTGCTTTTCAGCTTTACAATGCAGTATAACTGGATGAAAGAACTGTACGGCCGTCTCCCGATTTACTGGCGTTCTACCGGGACGACGTTAACTTTATAGATTTTGACTATTTTTGGTAGCATAAAATAGTATCAAATTCCTCACAGACTTGAAACAAATTATGGCTCTATCTGAAGTTAATGACAGAGTCTTGAAACGATTAAAATAGACTTTTTACTAAAATCAGAACTTGAGCAGACATGCACGTCTCCTACTTACAATATCAGTCACCACTTGTGGCGATGTAACTTAAAATAGCGGTAGAGTTCAGAATTTAAACTAAGCCTAGCAGTCAGAGACTACAAAATTAACTTCAGTTCTAAGTTAGCTCAAAGCTTCTCAACCGGCGTAGCAATTTAAATGACGGTATAAGCCGAATTATTTTAATCTTATAATAGCTGGCGAAATCTAGTAACGTGGTCCCGAGAGGTCGCTCGTCTTACGCTCTGCCTTACAATCCAAAACCTTCAGCTTAAATACTCTATAACTGTAATTTTACATTTCTGCTGAAGAAACGGAAAGGAGAAGTGATAGTAAATTCTCAAATTATAAATAACTGGTTAATGCAAAATAATAGTAACTGTGTAACTTTAAAATCATGATTAATCCGAGGACATTTAAGAAAACACCGGAGCAAAGAAGAATAAGGGCAAAAAACTACAAATAATTTGTGCACATTAATCTGTAAATTACTTTCATCTCTTTGCGAAAATTAAACCAGTATTTAAAGCAAGACCATGCTGCAAATAATGAAAGAATAAGCATCATTAGAAAGGAAGATTTCAGGTTAAAAATTAAAGTATAATTTTATCTTTCTTTTTCCTTTTTGTATTTTCCGTGGAAAGTTTTGTTTTACGCTGATGGTTAATCATTGTAATTTTTTCAACATTCCGCAATAAATAAAACAAATGCTTTTTTTAACAGGATGAGTTGAGTATGATATGGAATAAACTGCATTATGCGAAGAAGCAAGGATTTGTTATAACATAAGTTGGTTAGTCGCTTAAATAACAAATATACGTTTATTGATAAGAAAGAAGTGAGTAAAAATAAATGAAAACAATCACCAACGTGTAAAGCGCACGTAATTTTAATAAATTGTGTTTGGAGTATTTATTGGCCTTCTTCATCGTCTACAAAAAAGAATGTAGGGACTGAATCGATGATTAATGAAACAAATGAAATTTCAATATGCTATATGGCTTCCTATTACATTATGAAGGAGAATAAGCTATCTTTATCATGATAAATTAATATTTAATGTTCATTAAAAAACTTAATATGCTGATGAACTTGGAAATGATGCTATAAAACTCCTTAACATAATTTCTAAGTTAAAAAAATTATCTATCAATCTTCTAACAATTCCTCATGTTGAGTAATTATCTAACAATTCCTCTTAAAAACCTAATAAGCTAATTTTTGTGGTAAATTTAAAATAAGAATCCTTTAGAAAACTAGCGAATGTCCTTCAGACTAACTTTCGTATGTGTATTCATGTACTTTTTTTCTCTGCTGCCTCAGCCTGAGTTTCTTTACATGATCCATCAATGAAACTTGACCCCTGCTGACTTGCCCAGCAGCATCAGTATCAGGTGTGTGGTCATTGTACTTTGCATCTTGCTCAGCGGCATGTGTCTCTGGAGTTGCTTGTACCAAGTGGACTAGATCTTCTTTCGATGTGTTAAAACCACCATTCCCCAAGGCAAATTTTTCCCACTTTTTATATATATCTGCATTCTGCTCATACGCCGTTTGTCTCCAGTGGTTATCAATCGTGTTTTGAAAGTGAACGGTGTCTTCTTTCGCGGACGTGATACCCTCATTACAAGCCCACTGCATTTATGATGATTTTTTTCAAGCCATCATCACTGCTTTCAGACCTGACGTCTAGAAATAAAGTTTAACGATAACTGGGTGATATAAAACAAAACAACTGTAAAATAAATTAGAACAAAATACTTTTAAGTTCTGGAAAAGTTCCTTATTTCTCTACAATTCCTCGGTCAGTGTATTCGACATGGGATATCAGAACTTTGTATTTGAAACCATCGTATGTGCACAATGCAAAGAGTTATTCACATTATACATTATAAATATTCTATATTTCGGAAAGTTAATTCAGAAGTAAAACATTTATATAAAAAACATAAAAAATATTACTATATTCTGTAGCTATCGTATGTATGAGTTAATTTTTTTTTTAACTTCTATATTTCCCCACTGATTTTACAGACTCTTAAGTAGTTTTTAAGTTACATCTCTCTTCTTTTACGGATTTTCTAAAATATTTATAAGAAAATAGTAAACAGCCTGAATAGTCGATTTTACTGTCAAAATTTTATAATATGTCTTGCCAAACAAATGAACTTTTCTAAAATATGCTGAGTACGTAAGAACTTGTCTTGGATTTTCGGCACTAGTTAAATTGATTGTTATTTAATAAATTAATTTATCATATTGTTGCGAAAAATTCGGCGGTTGCGCCTATATGTAAGCTTTCCGGCATAGCACTAGGGTTGCCATAAAATAGTGTATTTGAGGGTTGTCAGATTGGTGACTTTATCGCGCATTTGGCGACCAAATGGGCGATATCCCATGGTCCAATCGGGAAGCTTCTAGAATAACTTCCTGTCGAGATATTTCTCGAAACGTGTGGAACCTAAGGAAAAGCTATATAAACCCCTGCGTTTCTGAGAGCCGGCATTGTGAGAATAGCTGCTTACTGTTAGTGCTAAGCTACGCGAGAGTTTTTTGAACAGAAAGCGATCGAGATAGTGCTTTGCCGTGAAGCTACCTTTACAGTATAGATTGACAGTGTATTGGTGATTGTTCCACGGTGTTTATTATAAGTTTAGTGTTGCCGTGAAGCTACCTTTACAGTTACAGCCTGAAGCTGTGTTGCTGATTGTTTCAGCGTATTTATTGTACATTTTCGACGCTTTTAAAGGTAATTTTGGAACTGTGCTGTAAATAGTGATTCTTGTAAATAAATTGTGCTTTTTATTGTTCTGCATCGTGTTTTCATCGGATACTCTCCAATCCACGAACCCGTATAACGCAACAATATTATGAATATATTAAGAAGTGAATACATTAGTACCGCAACTATCATGAAATGCTGTGAATTTTTTAAATATGTGCTTTAAAAGCAATTTTTATCAGAAAAATCTTAGAAAAACCAGGACGTTAATTAATTTTTCAGTCTGTTTTATGAAATAATGAAAAATCTCTGTGTGTGTGTATGTGTTTGCATGTGATTTCTTCACACTAAAGAAAAACAGCGAAACATAGAGCCACTAGTTTTCAAACACATGTAGTCCTCCACCTGAGCATGTGCACTTCGAAGCCGTAATTTTGAATTTTGAATTTGTTTTTTAATTTATTTCATATTTTGGGCGAATATAAGAAATTTTTATTATCAATCTCAACACTTTAAAACAATGTGTTGCCACTCAAAGTCAAGTGTTGCCACTCAAGTGTAAAATATTTATGTTTCAAATTTAGTTTAAAACATTAGCGATTTGAAAGAGATGCGTTGAAGCTGCTAGAAATAAAATATTTTTCTTTCGTTAGAGTGTTGCCACTTAGCAAAGAGTAAGGTATTTAATTCTGTCAAATTTAATTTGTCTGTTACTGATTCAACTAACCAAGCAGTTCTACATCTCAGTTATTACTTAACTGTACCCGTGAAGTTATAATAGCTGAACTTATAAAAATTCTTGAATTAAAATGTTGATCCTGGATGAAAATTTGGGAATTTCTAATCGACTTGTAAATAATAATTCAGTTCTGATAACGTACAGTATTTTTTAATATTTTAATATTTGTGATACGCGTAAGAAGTTTGAACAGAAATTGCATAGTGTCCAAGAATTAAATATTAAAGTATTCACCAATATTTTTCTTTACATTTTCCGTTAGTTTTTGAGTTACTTTTGATGAAATTCTTGTGCAAGTCAAAAATGCAGACATATTCATAATGAACTGTCATCTTTTTCACTGCGTACTTTCATGAAATTAGTAGTAGCACGTCCAGCTAGAAACCGAAAGATTCAAGCTTTGAATCCCGTTGAGCAAATTCCGTAAGCGCACACTTATAAGCTCAAATAATTTTGTTTTGCTTCAAAATTTTTGTCTTCCGCTAAATTTTTGGAATATGAAGGAGTAATTCATTAAAAACATATTCAAAACTTTAAACCTGAAGATCTTAAACATCTTTTGCGTTTTTTGTAATATAAAACTATCTTCATAGATAATTAATGTATTGTGATAAAACTATTCAAATACTTTAGGTAATTTGATCTCAACTTTTTAAAATATAGTCCTAAACTATCTATATGCATTTGTTATCAATATTAAGACTGCATGCAAGTTAGTCAGGAAAAGGATAAAGTTAAGCAATATTGATAAAATCAAGTTCTATTATTATTTATATTATTCCTTGAAATTATGTTAAGGTCCTAATTTAGTATGTTTATGATAATTCAATGATTAAATGAAACTGCAGGACTGCTGAAAGGCAAATTTTAAATGAAAAACAGACAAACAGAAATTTCTTTAAATTTACTATAATCGTTCTTACATTCTATGTCATTTCATCTTTGTAATTTCAGTTGTTCCCTGATGTACTGTAATGCCGTAATTTAATTTATAATTGGGAGTCCTTTGATTTTAAATTTAGCCACATACGATCAAGAATATTACGAAAGTTTAAAATAAATGTTTTAAAATTCATTTTATTAAAACCGTGAGAATAAGAAAGAATTTTCATGTTTTATTTTATAAATTTAATGTATACAGTGTGTATCAGTACAGCGGTGACAAACTTTCAAGAGAGAAAGAGTACACCTATACGATGGGAAATCACAAAGCAATGCATAGTCGGAAACGCTTTCCTGGCGCGGTAGTGACGGCACAAAAGTCAAGAAAGAAAGGATACAAGCGGTGTAAAAAAACATGCTTATTATTCGGTGTACAGCAAAAACAAAAAAAACAACATAAAGAGGCAACGATTGTCATCAAAGGTGTTTGAAATTACAACCCGGACAGTGATGCAGGAACCGTGTGTCATGCATCTTCCATGCGATTTTCCATTCGTGATCCAGATCTTCTATGCGCCGAAGAAGTGAGGCCTGCATCATGGTCCGGGCTCGCCATTTCGAACGCCTTCTTTAATGATTATCTTTGTTTATTTTTGTTCTTACATGTGGTTCCTGCTGTACTAAACATAATAAAACACATTTTGACTCACTGTTTGTGTCCATTCTTTTTTGCGTTTTGTGTCGTCACTACCGTGCCAGGAAGGGGTATATGCATAGCTATGTGATTTTCCATTATCTAGGTATACTGTATCTCTCCTGAAAGTTTGTCACCCCTGATACTGATACACCTTGTGTAATGCTCAAAAATGAAAAAGAAAACCCTGCATCTGTGCACAGAAAGATACCTCTTTCTGGTCTGACATAACATTACATCAAATTCATTTGAATTTCCGTTTGATTTAACCATGCGATCTCTCAAATCAACGAAGCAGCAACGAATGAATAATTTTTATTTAAAATTCCATATTGCTATCAACTGCACAATAGTTAAAATTGTCAAAATACTTTTAGAAAATCGCCAAAATTCTGGAAAATGCTTTAGAAGTTCCGAAAAACAGTCATTCCGAAGATTGTTGTTTAATCAACCACATGGTGTAAAGATCAAGCATTTGCAATAATTGGCTCGATTGTTAACGATCATCTTGGTTAATAAATTCAACGCTGAATATAAAAACACCCTATTTCCGAAAATTTAATGAGTAATATTGTATTTTTGTTGCAAATACATACGGGCTTATAATGTCAAGAACACTGGGCCGATAAAAAAGGGCTTAAAAATTAATTTCAAAATGTTATCCAAAATAAACTGTCGAATAAACAAACAGAAATAAAATGAAATAAAACAGTGTAAAAAATGTTGTATAATAAAAAATTAACAATCTTTCTTAAAATGTTGCCCAATGAAACCCGTAAAATAATCGAGAATTTACAACAAGCATAAAAGCTAAAATGCACCAAAAAATTTCGAAAAACTTCGGAAGGTCTACAGGTACCAACGAAAGAGATACGAGATACGAAAGTAAGTCAAAAAATAAGTTTTGCTATTCGTTAACG
>KK115528.1:181549-198947 GCA_000611955.2 Stegodyphus mimosarum
CTCTAAGGCGGAGCGGACGTACCGCTCTGGGCAGTACTAGATTTTCTTGAAAGAGTAGTTAGCTAAAAACAACAGCCGTTTTCAAAGCATTTCTGCTTGAAGGACGAGGCCGTAAATGGGTTCTCAGACTCTTTTCTGGATATGCAGTTACCCAGACTCTTGTCTACGAAGCATCATAATGTCTTGTAATACAGTATAATATCGTTCATCCTCGAGGCTGACAAGTGGTTAATTGTTTAAAAGCACTGAACATCTATTTCAGTCTAGTCGATTTCGATAAGTCGATTTTGCCTGCTTCGGTGCCAGTGGAATTGCGAATAAGACATATAAAAATAGAGATATCTATAATGAAAATATCTGTGTCTTAACGTAGCCCAATAAACTGTGAAATATTAAATTAAAAAATGTCATAACTAGTTAAGTTAAATAAGGTAATGGAAAAATATTATAATTAATTACCTTCGTGCTTCGTGCCTGGAATTAAAAATGTCCTTATAAACGGTATACTATGTTAGGAGTCGGGTGCCTACACTGTATCTATCTGTCAGAAATTCCCATTTCATACGTCAAGAGCTTCTTCCACTGAAAAGAAATTGTTGCCCCCTCGTTCTTTTGCAATACATGCGACTTAATAAAGAGATTATAATTATTATCATCGCAACATATACGGTGGCGATGCTGGAAGTTACAAATATATACTGACAAAAGTAGTCCTTAAATACTCTGTATAGATTTTTGACGGATATATCCTTGTTTGGCGACGCTGGAAGCACGGACTATGGGGACGCTGGAAGATACAAATGTAGTCCTTAAATGCTCTGTATAGATTTTTGACGGATATATCCTTGTTGGTGATGCTAGAAGCTCGGACGATGGCGACGTTGGAAGCAACAAATATAAACTGCCAGAGGTAGTCCTTAAATACTCTGGATATATTTTTGACCGATATAGCCTTGTTGTCTCTTCTTTTCTGCTGTTACACTTGTCCGCAAGATATTTATCAGTTCCTTGCTAATCCCGATCTCGTTCCAATGATTTCGAAAATTCGTTTTTCTCAAGCTATATTACGCTGTTTCTTGCTTAAAGACTTTTTGTGAGGAACCCAAAGATCTGTCTGTTTGCACATCGAAACGTTGATTTTGAGGAGTGACAAAAATCGTCTGCGGTACGATATGCTTACTATCTGCGATGCATTCGACTGTTTCAAAATGCCACCTCAAATAGTAGAAAAAATATGTTGGAGAGCTTGTAGTAAAATTCTGCGGCAGAAGTAATAATAATTTCTTGCTTCATCCGATACTTTCGCCTCTTTATCCCGTTCCCGTTCTCTTGCTGTTGACTCTGGCATTAAGTGGGCATACTCTGTTTTACAAAGTATATACTGTTTTATAAAGAAATATGGATTCGGTCATTTCATTTAGAAATCTGTCATAAATAGAATAAATCGCTCTTTCAGACACTGTCAGAATTCTACTTTTACGTTCTGCTAGGAAAGGAAAGCTGAACGTTTATTGCGTTTTCATGCGCTAAATTGGGGAAAAAACAGAAACTTTACTTGACAATCATGTATCTGAATAATTTTATTAAGTATTATCAAATAGGAAAAGAGTTTTTTAAATTAAAATCTTCTGTAATTTTTCATGTTCATTTTTATGTTATACAGATTATTTTACAAATATTACATGCCCACAGTGTTTAAAATTAGTAAATTTGTCTCAGATATGGCTAATTTAGAATTTTCTGTGGCCTAATTCTTCTAATAAAAATAAGTGGTTGCTATATTTGATAACTTTATGGTATAATGTTTTTCAAGACATCAGCTCTTGAATCCGTAAAATTGTGATCCGTGATGCATTGCTAAAATGCATATCTTCTCGCTTATAGGTCCTTGATGTATGGATTATAAAAGCGTTTGATAAATGTTATAGATCAGTTAGCGGACACGCTATGATGGATTCAATAAACCTCAATTCAATGAACCCGAAATATAAATTCCATCATTGATTTTTGATTCTTGATTATATGCGCTTGAAGAATTTGTTACCTAAAATAGTACATATTAGTCAAGGAAGATCTAGGCTTTGTTTATATATTATTCTGTTTTAACGGCTGAAAGATTCTTTCACATGTTATTGTTCTTTTTGCACATCCGGGGAGAAAATAATAATATTAATAAAAAACTGAAAGCTTTCAGATTTTACATTACGCCCAAAGGGGCGTTTTTTAACGTTTTGTGTGTTACCTTTATTTATTAAATATCATGTTCTTTGCACTTAAACCATAAAATTAAATTCAACAGCAATTTCACAAAATAGTTTTAAAATAAGCATATCTTTAGAATTTCTGATACACAATCTCGCGCGCTGGAGATAAAAATGTTTCCTTTTTCGTACAGTGTTGCCATTGCTCGCTTTGAAATCGTTGAATTTGTTAATAAAACATTCCTTAAAGTCTTACAAAACATGAAATAGATAATAAAACAAATTCCAAATTTAAGCTTCTAGATGCCCATATTCGGATGGAAACGTACCCGAATATGGGAAATACCGAATTTTGAAACGTTATTCAAAATTGGATGGCTCTAGGTACCGTTGTTTTATCACAATGCGAGAAACATACATACATTTATGCAGATTCTTCATTATTTAATTTTTTTAAATGTAATACAAAGCTCTAATATTTGGTGAAACAATTTGAAAAGTGAGTCGGCATTTCAATGCAAAGTGCCAAAACGAATTTAATAGTCCTTCTGGGCTAATTGCCCCTTTGGACTAATAATAATAATATTAATAATCACATGTGGGACAAAATATAGGGATGTTATAGATCCAGTAGCATAATATTTTTCATTTATCTTCCAAAATTCTAAACATACGTTATAAATTCAGACGTTTAAACATAAAATGAATTTTTAATAATATTTTTTTAATTTTTCTTGCATAGAGATTTTACCTCATAAGGGACATCTGATTAAATTCATTCTAGCGTAAAATATAAAACTGAAATATTAGGATTAAATAAACTATTTATGCCATTACTATTTGTTTACATATTTTTATATGAAATTTTATAACTTATTATACTATTATGTAACTTACTATTTTAGTACGCATAAATTTAAAAATACCAATTGATTAAAATTTGAAGATTTATACAGTGATACCATAGATGCATTAATGCAAATCTGCAAGATATTTTTTTAAGTGTCTGCTTTTAGATGGTAGAATATGTCATTATATATTTCAGATTACAATCAGTTTTAACCAATATCCTCTAAAATAACTCAGGTAATTCCTATTCAAATCACATTATTCTGACATACGATTAGAATCAACGAGGAGCGGTGATAAAATCTATATATCCACTGTCGTCATTATACGTCACGTTAACTCCGTAAAATGCGCTTTTGATTATTTTGGATTTCTTGCAAAATGATAAGGGAAACATAAGAACAGGAGAAGAAAGCTGTATTGAAGTATTTTTGTATTTCTGTAGTTTTGTTCAATTATCTAAATGAAGCACGAGTTCCAAGATTATGTCATGTCTGAACATTTCTAAAATGTAAACAGAGGAAAAGCGCATTATTCTAAATGATGAATGTAAATGGTATGGACTATGACAAGAAACACAGTTTACTCTCTCACTACAGAATTCTGTTTATCTGAATTAGAAAGAGTGAAACCATTTCAGATAGTACTATCTTTGTATAACCCATGCGAACTTTTTTGGCAGTTTAAAATGAATATAAAATTATCAAAGTTAAGTATTAAAATTTATGGACAGTATATCTGAAAGTAATGAGAGAATCTTCTGAATAATTTTCTTTCAACGCTTACGAGCAGCTAAGTTGCGCGGCGCTTATACGCATATATATGAATGTTACTTTTTACATAATGCTTTTATGATTCGGTAGTTTCGCACATTATTTATTAAGAACTCTTGTTTTTATTAAAAGACTTATTTACCTCTAAAAAAAGAAATAATGATAATTTTTTTTAAATAATTGGAATAGACTGGTTCAGGGTTGACTTATTCAATGTTGTTATTGTTGTTATTTATAATTTCGATTAATCCAGGTTTTGAATAGGCAAGAAAGGGGAATCAGGGTTTTAGCGTATTAAATTAAAAATCTGATTTAATATTATATGGTAAACAGTAACATCACATTCCATTCGATAATAACAACGGTTTTGAGTAACATTGTACAAAAGATGGGCGCTGCCATCGCGTTACATAAATACCATGCAGCTTAAAGCCAGCTGTTTAGGAAGGAATCGCTGTTCAATGAACGACGGTGTATGAAACAGTTTCGTGACAGCCAAAGTGTAAAAATGAGTTCGATGTGACGTTTGACAGCAAAATTGCGTTATAAACTCATAGCCGAATTAGAAGAAGGTCAACAACAGTCTGACGTTGCAAGATGGCTAAATGTCGACCGTTTGTTGGTAGGCTACTCGACCGTTCCATTTCTAACTACTGGCTAAACCTTTTGAAGATCTACCGAAGGCAGGCCAAGAGTTACCACTTCTCTAGATGACCGGTACTTGCGACTTAGTTCACTTCGAAACAGGGCTGAAACTCCATCTCTACTTAGATCTGCGCTTATTTCTGCAAGGAAGGACAAACGACCAGAAACAGAATCCTGCACGTAGCGAATTAGCCTTTCAGGAATTAGCATCCATACTCCGGAGACCATGCAAGCGGGCGCAGCCCCCTCGGTCTACAATAGGCCACGACAAAATTGCTACCGGATGCTACCCCGGCAGCCACAAGTGCAGACGAAGATGGAGTGCCATTTGAAATGTCGGTCTCCCGCAAAGAACCGAAGGGGACTAAGCCTCCAAGGACAACCATAATACCTAACAATGTTGTAACCCCACACTCAAGGGGTAGACAAAAACAGTACCAGTACGGTCCCTGCCGTGCCTGAACCAAACCCCGAATAAAAGGAGGTACTAGTCCTGTGAAGAGTAATTATACGCCCCCGTAGTTGAGACTGCCTGAGTACAGATCCTAGCCTGTACTTCCCAGGAATTCTTCTGAATCAACCCCCGGGAGGAGACTGCAGGAAGGACAGTATCAGCCCCGAGATTACGCAAAAAGCTGCATGAAAGAGGTTTGTATGCTATGTGACCGGTACTATGCATCCTACATATCTCCCCCCAGCGGAGGGAGTGTTTGAATCGGGCTCGTAGTCATATAAACTGGGCTAAAAATCAGTGGAGGTCTGTTCAATTCACTAATGAGGCCTGCTTTGCCTCATTGAGAGATTCTCGATGTGTTTACATATGGACAGACGACATAGTGTATCCAACCGTTCGTTTTTATGCTACCGCAATTGGGGATACCTTCATTTTTAAAGGAGGTAATATCCACCTTCATACTGCTTTCCTCGTGCACCAGCTTCTTGAAGAAGAAACTGTTGCCCAAATGGACTGGCTAGTATGTTCCCTCGACCTTAATCCCATTGAGTAGATATGTGACGCTCTCGAGAGGCGTGTTGCTAATCTCCAACACCCCCCAAAATCCCAGCTTAACTTAGATTGGTACATGATCAGAGGGCATTGCTATCTGTGCAACTCACTGACAGCATTAAATAGCATGTGGCATCACTGTCAGGCCTGTATCACTGTTCGGGTGACCATACTATTGAGATTTTTTTAATATTTAATTTGTATTCTCGAATTTAAGATATTTTATGTCCCTGTTGCTATTACAAAATGTGTATATTCCTTACAACATTTACTTGTGTTTTTAAGTGATATAATAAATATTATTCCCAAATTTCATCTAGTTTGCTTTAGACCTTTTGAATTGTCATCAGTTTTCCATTTGTTGCTTAATTTTTGGAAAGCAGTGTATTTCGTCTTAAAATTTAAAAACGCTTTATTCTCAAGCGATCTTAAACAATAATACCTGTATAACTGTTGACGAATGCCCCTGGAACCCATACTACAGCCATAAACATTTATTGATCTTAAAGTAAATGTCAAATAGTCTGGTCTGACATCCAATAATTCGGCACCTCCGATAATGGAGCAAGTCTTTTACCGACATTCCTGCCGTAAGATGTGCTACTAGCATTTCATTCGGCAATATTTGGGAAAACTCGGTATTTGCTTTGAATCTTTTTAGTATTTTCAGTTAGTTTGTTGTTCAAAACTGTCGTTTAATACTCATTCTTCAAGTTAGATTGTTTTCAAAATTTGATAAAAATATTGATAAAGGAGTGAAAAGGAAAATGTGACTTTAACAATTCACCAAAAGCTGGATAATATAGAAAACACCTACGAATCAAGGATTTACTCAAAACATTTTAAATATAAGAGTTAATTTCTGCAAAAATCATTTAACTGTGATTGAGTGTAAAAAATTTCTATGTTTCTTATAAAGAAATGGAATTTAAAACGTCTGATATTATTTGAAAACACAAAAACAATGCAAAGCTACAAAAAGCTTGCCAAAAACTTTGGTAAAATGCTATAAAGCAGAATTCTATTAATCCAGAAAATATTGATAATCCAACGACAAACACTCTGACTTAACAACCCGTTAATCATACTTTCAGAAAACAAAATTATTGAATTAATTGGAAATTATAGTACTAGTTATGGAAAAGTGTTGTTTAGAATGAGTTCTTGACTTTTGTGCCACTGGCTGAATTTTGGAAGATTTAACTGACGAAATCATGATTCAAAGTATGTTGAACTCAAAAGTAGCCAGCCCGACAGAAGCTGAGCTGTAAAGTTACTGAGCATTGGTTGTTCGACCTGCTTTCGATTCCAGGAGATGGGCTGGCTGCATGGCGCTTCTCCATGTGTAACGTGGATACGAACTAGATTTCCTTAAAAAGTGCTCTACGAAGACATCCCTTCTCTCAGACAGATAGCCCGTGTATGCTTTGCGATAATCAAATAAAATCCAACTAAACCACAAGTAGCCAAAAAAAGGAAAAGGATAATGAAGAAGATTTTAACCGAGGTCATCTGGTGTGAGGCTACTGAAACTTTAAATGCATTTATAGAAGACATTGAAAAAACTAAAAATATAGCTATAGAAAAATGATAATGAATAATATTCTGCGCTTAAAAGGAAAGAAAAAAGGGGGAGAAAAGAAAACAGAATGGTACCTTGTTAAAGCAAGTGAGTATTCGAACTTATTTGAAGGAGCTTCATGCTTAGTAATACTGATGACTTTAGAACGAAAGCTGATTAAACTATGAATAAACTTAACAATTAAACTCTGAATAAATTTATTTACTCATTAAATATGTTTACAAAATTAATATGCATGAAATTTTTTAATTCTTCAATACATATAACTTCATTTAAACAATTCGTTTACCGGCATTATGTAATTTAAGTTCGATAATCCGGCATCGCTAATGTCCGAATATGCCAGATTATCGGACTTTTGCTGTACTTTTTACTTCGCCTCTTCCACTGCACTTTTGTTGCCCTTTCCGATAACCATAGCTCTGAGGAGATATATCTTCGAATTTGTAAACGAAATTAGAATCACTGGCAGTGCTTAAACAGGCTGATAAGCACCATTCCCAAGTGGATCAATTGCTGTGTCAGGGAAGTAAAGTAAAGTATTGCCAATGTGTCAAAATTACAAACAGCATTAAAAGAATTTCTTTCTATTTAATCTATTACTATTCATTACGAAATATATTGTAAACGAAATTATACCCTTTATTTAATTAAAACATAATCGGTACATATTTTATATTTTCTTTTGTAATGTAGAAATTGATAATTTACATATTAAACTTATATATTTATTCTTCATTAAATCTAAGTTTTAGTCAAAAGCGTCAACAAATTGCTTTTAATTACTTATTCTTAATTTTACTTAACATCTGGTGACATGTTAGCTTGCATAAATTACGTATAATTGAATAATGATATTATAAATTCATTGCCGAACAACATTTTTCGCTACAAATAACATTTAATATAGACTACATTTTCTAGAAAACACAACAAAAGTTAAAATTTAATAAATAAATACCTTTAGTATCAGTTATAAAATTAATTAGAATTTAATAAATAAATACTTTTAATAAATATCAGTTTTAATCAGAAAATCAAAAGGTATTCTAATTATCAAAGCTAACAACGATACAGTTGAAGAGTGAAATTGAAAATCTATCTTTGTCTGAAAATAAAAGTATTGAAATATTTACTTGTATTTAAATAACATGCAGCATAACTACGTCTAAGATTCTTTACCTTCTTCTCCTGGATGATTTTATATTAGGAGAGGATTAATCCTAAAATGAAAATCATGTGTTGCACTGAAAAATTTAGATTTTCTTTGTTATAAATGTGGACTGGTACAGTCATGGTGAATTTTTGAACTTGAATTCTGAGTTATTGTTATGAATTTCGCTATAAAACAACAACTGTTAGATACATTGTTTACTTCTTTATTGTGACTCATTATTAGTTTCCAAGTAAAATATTTTTGCTGTGATTTTACTTCATATATTCATAACAGTATATGGAATAACTGTAGTGGAAAATAGCCTCCAAAGAGGAAAAAAGCACAAATAAAAGCAATAAACATTTCCGTTTATTAATATTGGCAACAGTAACTCAGTTTAGAAAAGAGTTATTTGACGTTGAATGCAATTATTTTAATATCGTCTGTGATTTTGGCTGATATGCAGTATTTTGTAGCTAGATTTATTTTTGTTTTCGTCTTAAGAATTAGGAAAAGTAAAAGTGTTTTCTATAAAAATTAAACTTCAAGTACTGTTTGATGATTTTCTACCTATTAAACTCATCCTTGATTTTGATCCTTTGGAAGAAAAAAGAGTAAGTGAAAGCTTTCTTCCAAATTTAGAATTTTTGAACCTAAGAAATTTGACTATACATTTTCAATACCTGTATTCAAAATTACCTGTTTAAAAGTGTGTAATTTTTATTCATCTTTAAATATTCAGCCTTCCCACAGAAATTTTATATTGAAGAAGTTTTAATAATCGTTCAGTTTTTTAACTATCACGCGGATACTTACTACCAATACTCAAATTGAATTACAATCTAGAATCAGCAAGATTCACTACGGTATAGCTAAGGTTTACTGCTTTTTGTTTTTAACTATCAAAACGAGCTCTATTTAAAATGATATAATTTAGAATGAATAAACAATAGAATCAAAATTCAGAAACAAAATCATCACGAACAACTATTTGTTGCTATTCAACATAAAAGAAATATAAATATCAATATTAACAAAACGTTAAAGTTAATTTTAGAAAATATTTCAACGCGTGCAAAATATAAAATACTTGAAATTAAAAATAATTATTATTTGTGCAATAACGGAACCACTGTATTCTAAGAATGATGGGTATTTAAATTAAGATTTAATTCTTCAATTGTCAGAAGCCTCGTAATTTTAAATGACCTTGAGATCGATTTCCTAATTCAAACAAACATTTTAATGACTGTAATCTTAATGCTATCAGATAAATCAAAAGATTATAAAAGAAAGGGGATCTCACATACTTTGTTTTTATGCTAGTTAGAAAGTATAATTTTCCTACTTTCAGAAATACTGATTTCGTTTCATTTATTCTTTTTTTTTTATTTTGTGTATTAAACTGTATAAAACAAAATATATGGAAAACGAACTAAGCTGCACTGACAATTTTAATGACCATTTGTTATAATTTTTCACTCAATTATGTTTCTTAACTCGTGAATCCATTTTCTTAAGAATTCCGTTTCTCAAAAACTAAAATTTATACAAAATAGATTTCTTTAAAAATATCTGTTTGAAAGTTTCCTAAACTTTCAAACAGATAAATACATACAGAAAATCTGAAGGCTTTCAGATTTTACATTACGCCCAAAGGGACGTTTTTTAGCGTTTTCTGTATTACTATTATTTATTAAATATCATGTTCTTCGCACTTAAACCATAAAATTCAGTTCAATAGCAATATCGCAAAATAATTTTAAAAGGAGCATATCTTTAGAATTTCCGCTCGCGCGCTTGAGATAAAAATGTTTTTTTTTTCGTACAATGGTACCATTGCTCGCTTTTAAATCGTTAGGTTTCTTAATCAAAAGTTCGCTAAAGTTTTACAAAATATGAAATAGATAATAAAACAAATTCCAAATTTGGGCTTCCAGATGCCCATATTCGGGTAGAAATGTACATTATTGAAAATTTGATGGCCCTAAGTACCGCTGTTTTATCACAGTGCGAGAAACATACATATATTTTATTTCTTTAAATATAATACAGGGCTCTAATATTTGGTGGCAACAGTTTGAAAAGTAAATTAACGCAAAAAGTGAATTGACGCAAAATGTTGTTCGAAATTAATAGCCCTTCTGGGCTAACACCCTTTGGGCTGATAAGTAAATAAATAAATTAGCTTTTTCTTCATTGAAATGAAATTAACTGTAATAAAATAAAGAAAAAAGTTAATTGCAAAAGTGCTAAACATTCTTTCTTTTTTTTTATTTACTTTCTTAATGTCAATGTTTCTCTACGAAAAAGCAAGGTTGCAGCTGTAGATATTAAGAAAATCGCGAAACCGAAAAGCAAATCTATAATTTAAGCAACAGAATCTACGACTGATACGGATGGTGATACAAATATCAGTTTTAATAAGCTGTTCACATGCTACAACTCTTCTGAATTTCTGATAAAGCTATATAAACTACAGGCTGGTTTCTGGTCCCACAACTTCGAATCTGCAACCTTTTTCGTGCTTCACATGTATCGCAGAATTTGTCTTCATACACGCATTGACCTTGCTTATGAAAATGCTTTTCATATTGTACAAAAGGCTCTCTTCAACGTAAAGTGACTACCACTATGTCTATTATGAAGGTTTCTAAAACAATAAAAATCCCAAATCTTGAGAACCTAATGTGTCGTCAAAAATATTTTTTACATTATTTTCCCAGTGGCTCTAAAGAATTTTTTCGCATAGATATAAAGAGTATAATAGAAACCAGTACTCTCTTTGCCGCTAAGGTAAAAGTCGTAATACTTTTTCAGCTATATGTTTTAATGATTCTTCCTTGAATTTGGGTAATACCGATACACGTAGAATTTATAATAAACGCAAAGCACTCAGCACATTGGGTTTTCCTTCAATCAGAGATGTTTAAGTATAAACAGGAACTTATCAGCTAAACTTCATTTATTTAATATCATGAAACGATCATAACCTTATTTTTATGTGTTCACCTGCATCTGCTGTATTCTTGTACCAGCATACTGCAAGTTCCAGAAGAATAAAAGTCTTCAATGCATGTTGACCATTTTTGTGTAGCTTTAATAAACTTCTCATTAAACTTTAAATTCTTTTCATCTAAACTGTCTTCAAGGAAACCAGTCGTAAACTGTATATTAAGAGCGACATACATCTCTAAAATTCTTTTCTAATCTCGGGCCACCTAGACGGTATAGTGGTCAGGGAAGTCGACTGCGATACCAAAGACCTAGATTCATATCCCTGAAGCAAGACATGGATGTAAATTGTCTGTCCTCTCGTAGGAGGCAACGGCGGCCGCCTATCATACACCTTCATTATAAAATGACCGCCATTCTGGCCATATAGTAGTGGCAAAAGCGTAAAAATGCCTAGTGCATGCCATTTTTTTAGTCTTGAATAAATCTCAGATGGGATAACACCATCACATCTTTTCAAATCATCAAATAAATGACATTTCATTACAATATTGTTATAAACCTCTTGCTCTGATATACTAAATACAACTCATAATGGTGATAGAAACAAAACTGGCACTAGTATTGAGAAGCTCAAACACATATGTATTCTTCCAATGAGCCAGAGTTATGTTGAACTCATTACAAGAACGGAGCACGAAACCTACTGTTTTTAATTAACTTCTCTCATATTGTAGTTGCTCCTAGACTTTAACGCAGTCAGCAATAATATGTTAGATCATACAAACTTCCACGATTTTTTTATTCCACAGTGAATGAGTTGTTACTCAATTCTCAGATGAAAGTACACTGGCACTGGTGATTATTTAATAGCGACTTATCTTAGGAATTCACCAAGAGAAAATATATTAACATTGCGACTATTGTCAACAGAAGATCATAACCATTTAAAGGACTTATCGTCTTTATAACTACAGCCTAATAAATGTTTCTCCAAAATTTCTGCACCTTCATACAGTCTCAACGACAGACACGAAGAGTCGCACTATTTTTAAAAGCGCATCGCTGTTTTCATACAAAAATTGTTGAAGCAGAAAAAGAAGAAATTATAGTTCTCATTTATGAAGCAGGCTAAATAGTTCCTCGAAACTGATAAGTAAAGTAATTTATTATAGGAAAGCTGCTTAAAGATTAGATCTACCTTATGTAGGATCGCTTTATGCGAGGCTTTTTGATAAAAACAGGATCGTACTATTTAGCTACATTCAGAGAAACAAGCCATTATGTAGTTAACACGTTCGCCGTAGCAAAGTGAAGTATTTAAAATATATACATTAAAAACCTTTGCCCTTCTGCAGTTTTAATTCAACGCACTAGAAAACAAAAAATATTTTTTAGATACCTCAGTATTCTTGGTCTTACGTGATTAAAATCGTGACCTGCTAAAAATAGTGGATTTTAATTCAGCATTGTCTTAGACAATTAAGAAAGTAGAATTAATAGGTAAACAGACAGACACAGAATGAGCATTTAGGGAAAAAATGAGTCAAATTGACGTCTTATGTAATTATATAATTTATTTCGTAACTCTGTTTGAGAGAAAATTAGAACGAAAGTCTTAAAAATAAAATTTTTCCGCGCGTTCTTCCGCAGAACAATTTATTTTAAATTTCAAAAACGTGACGTTCCCCGCCCTTTAAGTTCCTGGACTGTAAAAAGTTTCAATGACTTAAATTTATTTATATAAATTTTTACTTAATTTCATTCCGAAGCAGTTATTAAACTTTATTGCTTACTGGTATGATTTAATTCAAAATTGATATTATTAAGCTGAATAATACCCGGGTGCACAATCTCACATATAGTGGTACCTCGGTATACGTCCGCTTTGACATATGTCCAACTTGGTATACGTCCTTTTTTGGACGTTAAAAATTTTGTATAGTGTACGATATTTGCTTATAATAAGACTCGAGCTCGATGAGTCACAACTGCGCGTTGTGCCCTTGTTTACCTCTTTCAACATAATACTACGACTGCTCATCATGAGTGTCAGTACGCTTATTGCTAGAATTCAGTATAGAATCCGCGCTATAACTCTGAATTTGCTAAAGAATTTTACTTTTTCGTTTTTTATAAATTGATTTAAATGAGTTTTAGGAAAATAAATGAGAAGAGTGAAACAACAAAGAAAATTGTTAGGATCACCGTGAAGGCGAAAAAAGAGATCGTTGGAATGTATGAAAATGGCATGCATATCCAGGACTTAGCTACTACAAGCCGTATGCCGATTACGATGGTGTCAGCGATTGCGGAAAACATAGACCCACGTTAAATCGGCTAATATTGCAAAGGAGATGCAGTCGATTACCAAACAAATATCAGAGACTTTGTTGAAAAATTGCTTTTGATCTAGATAGCAGAAAATCATTTATGTACAATGGGATGTGCAGTGCTTTATTTATGCACAGTATGTATTTCATCCGCTGTATTTGTTATTTCATTATTAAACAGTGTTATAATAGCAGCAATAGGAATTTTTTGTTAAATTAATTATTTTACTTTTATTTCTTATTGGAAAAGTTCATTTTATATGCCTAAAGATCTGGAACGGATTAATGACGTATACCGAGGTGTAAATGTATTTCTAGTTTGCAAATCTGTTTATTATTTAAGAATTGACCTGTTTATTAAGGGCATCAAACAGAAATATTTTGAAAATTTACCAAAGTAATGTATTATGTGCCTTTTAGAGGCATTTTAATGACGTGTACATATTTGGGTAAACGGCCTAAGTTACCTTTTTCCAAATTTTACTTTCAACAGTAGAAATTGTCTGTGAGTATTCTCCGGCTCATCTTCACTAGCTGTATATTTCTTACAACCAATCACAGAAGGCGGATGAAATCGCTTTATCTGATTTTTTACCACAACACCAGATATCATGGAAATTTCCGGTATTATTTGATGAAAACTTGTGCTGAGTAATCAGGTTTTCTTGTCTTTCGTCAGCAGACTATGCAACGTCAAAATATTATGTCATCTTTCAATAGGAAGAACAACTGTGGTTTCGACTAATGACGTTCTGAATTTTGAAACTACTTTTTTTAACCGGCCAGGCTTCATTTAGACAATATGATGACTGCTTACTCTTACTCATCCCTTCTTAATAGTTCCTTACCTAGAATTTTGAGCCGAGATAGTAACATGTTATGTGAGTTCTAAATGTGGTATTTCTTTTATAAATTTATGTTCTGACATCAGATTTTGAAGTTTCCTTTTTACTTCCTTGTACGAAGTAAAAGGAAATATTGTAATCGCTAAAAATTTCGGGTATCATATTTCAACGAAAATATCTATTTTAGACACTATGGAATGCAATTTAACGATGTTTTTGAGTGGCATTCGTCAGTAAGAACAGAATAAAGATCTCTTTCCCCCAAAAAATTATAAAACTGATTTAAAATGAATTTTGAAGAGACTTTTTCGTGGCGTCTGTGCGTACGTAAGTACATATGTATGTATCTCGCATAACTCAAAAACGACTATCCTCAGAACGTTGAAATTTTGTATATAGAACTGTTATAACATGTAGATGCGCACCTCCCATTATGGTTACAAACGGCCTCACGGAAAGTATATAAATTTATGTATATATATCCACTCTGTTACTCGCCTCAGTGAGCTCAGTTTTATATTCTTATACGTTGGTAAACTGTGCATTTTTTGCTTTAAAATGATTGAATTATGTTGTTCTTACCTTCCGGTTAAGGTTTTTATGCCTTTAGTAAATCTGCATGCAAGATTTGTAGAATTATCAACAACGTAAAAGTTGTTTAAGTGCGGCTAAGCCTAATCATTTTGCTCATGGCGGACATATTTCTTTACATTTGAAACTTAGGAGAATATTGGATTTGTTGCCAATCTAGAGAAACTAAGCTTCGCAACACCAAAGATAACGCCTTCTTTTGTTATTGCGAGTTAAATCATGCTTAATCCATTGTGGAATTTATTCGAGGAAATAAGAGCTTAAGATTTACTTCGTAATTTTTAATATAGATATTTTGACTTTTTATTTACTTTTGCCTTGTCGCGAAATGAGAACCGAATTATTGAATGAGAAGTACTGAACCGTCTGTGAAAAACTGTTTGTTTTTTGTTTGTTTAATTTCTTTTACACATCGATTTAGATTTATTATAGTATTTGAATAGAACATGTGACAACGATTAGATAATTCTCCAGATGATATACGTAATTTTTTTTTGCATTCTGATGAATTATAAAATGAATGAGATGCTTAGCTGTTAAGTGAAGCTAGCGCCGGAGTGTCGCTGTGGTAAACAGAGTAAATTTTAAAGACTGCGTTTTAAGAGTGTTTATGCGTTATCGATGAAGTAGATTTAATTCCATCCAATAAGTTTAAATGGAATGCAAAATGCGCATAATTTAATATTTTGTACAAGTCATGTGGTGTACACATCAGATTTTTTTAATTTAGAAGCAGTTACAATCTTAAATCAGTACGATGAGAATTGATAATTCTTGTATCCTATGAAAAAACTAATAATGAGTATCGCTAGTGAGAATTTGGTTAAATAGTGAAAAAATTCATGAGGTAATTTTAAGTAAACTTCTTCGTTTTGAAAATGAAAACTAATTCCATTTTAATTTAAAGCTGGCAATTGTAGATATTAAAAAGAGACTCAGATTATTCTGTTTAAATTTCTTTTTTTTTTCTTTCTTTAGCCCAGAAGTGCCATTAGTCTCGAAACGGCATTTTGCGTCGAATCACTATAAACGGCTGTATCACTTTTCAAATTGTTGCCACCAAATATTATCGCAATGGGTTGTAAAGACATTAGGTTATTTGGTGGCAGGAGACATGAAAAAAGAACAACGGCTTCGCCGGGAATCGAACCACGGACCTCTCGATTACGCGTCGAGCACGCAGACCACTACACCACGAAGGCATGCGAAGAAGGCGGGAGAAATATCTTATAAGTTATAGAAATTAAATGATGAAGAATCTGCATGACTGTATGTGTGATTCTCGTATTGCGAAAAAACAACGATATCTACAGCCGTCAAATTTTGAAAAACATAGTCTTCCACCCGAATATGGGCACCTAGAAGCCCTAATCTTGAATTTCGAATTTGTTTTATTATCTATTTCATATTTTGTTTAATTTAACAAATTCTTCATTGAGAAACTCAACGATTTAAAAGCGAGCATGCATTTGGCAACAAACTTTGCGGAATAAAATAGTTTTATCTCCAGTACGCGAGACTGCCTATTGGAAATTCTAAAGATATGCTGCTTTTTAATATTTTAACCCGAAAGGACCTCAGCCCAAATGCTCTCGAAACGTGTATGTATGTGTAAATGAAAAATATGATGTGTACACCACATCACTTCCTTATGCGGAGTATTGAATTATACGCATTTTTTCCGGCCTTTCATTTCAACTTACCTCTAATTTCATGAGAGATATATTTCTCATTCAATTAATTCAGTTCTCATTTCGCAACAAGGCAAAAATACATAAAAACTCAAAATATCTATATTAAAAATTGAAAGATATAGAAAAACATAAAAAAGCTACATACAGTTAAAACAATTAAAAAAATTTTTTTGCAATTAAAATTACAGTTTCTACGCAAAAACAAGCAATTCGGCCAGCGGGGAAGAAGGCAGATTTTTCGGTGCACAAAATTGGAAGTTTACTTTCGATCTCACTCGACAAAAAGACACTGAAGGCGTAGAAACTGACTTAATTTGTTGTGGACGCTATGTCGAGTCAATATATGGCATAATTTAGTAACTTAAATGATAATTCCAGAATGCATTAAGCATAATTTAATTCGTAAATAATAGAGGAGAGACGTTACTTTGTTCTTGCGAAGCTTAGTTTCCCTAGATTGGAAACAAATCCACTATTCTGCTAAGTTTCAAATTAAACAAATATGGGTGCTATGGTAAAAAAATTAGGCTTAGCCGCAATTAAACAACTTTTAAATTGTTGATAATTCTACAACTAGAACATGCAGGTTAATTAAGGAATAAAAAACTTAACCGGAAGAAAGAATAACATAATTCGATCATTTTTAAAGCAAAAAATGAACAATTTAGAAATATATAAGAATAAAGAAACTGAGCTCACTGAGCCGAGTAACAGAGTGGTTAAATATATATATATATATATATATATACGCTTTTGGTGCGGCCGATT